>JALGXP010000328.1:0-38051 GCA_023333625.1 Bothriochloa decipiens | reverse complement strand
ACTACCAAGAGCAGGAGACAGCCAAGGTTAATCAAATTGACACAGCATATACAATGCATAACTAGAATTTGGACATCATGGCACTAGATTACACAACAAAACCAACAACACATACATATTTTCTATAGTTTGAATAGTAAAGCCAATACAGACAGACTGCAAATAATACATTGTATTTTCCAGAGGAAATCTATCAAACTGGATTTACCACACCATATATGACGAAAAACATATATAAGTACCAGAGTACAAGGTTCCAACTGAGTGTCTCAAAATTCAGGATCTTACACTAATAGAAGAGAAGTGAATAGAATGAATACCAGGAGAGGGATGGGGGGAGGTGGGGGTGGCTGTCGCGGTTCCTTCTTATGACGGGGTGGTGCCTTCTTGGCGCCGTACAGCTGAGCGAGACCGCGCTGACGAACCTGGCGCGGGAGCGGCTCCTCCTTCTCCACGGGCGGCACGTCGACGACGAGCTGTCTCCGTGCGACGAAAGAACGGAGCAGTCTCCCGATCCTCTGCATCCCCGCCCAGAGCGCCTTGATCACGGCGGCCAGGCGAGCCCGCCGCGTGGCCTCCTCGCCACGGTGCGGTCCTCCCTCGCGCCCAGGCAGCCGAAGGACCTGGTCCCTGCGGCGACTCCTCCCGTGCCCGTTCATCGGGCGGCGTTCTTGGCCGATGCGCGGCGAAGGAAGCCAGGGAAGAGTCGGGAGCGGGGTGGCGGTGCTGTGGGGCTGCGCTTTGCCGACCGAGGCTATCGTGCGTGTCGCGCCGTCCGACGAAGAGCCCCCGCGAGGAAGCTGTGGCCGGAACCGGGGGTGTGGCGCTGCAAGGCCACGCCGCGGAGGGCCGTACACGTCGCGCCGGCGGCGGAGAGGGCAGGCGCGGACGCGGGTCGTCGAGGCGGGGCGTTGTCGTCGCGGCGATTGATGACGTGAGGCGCTTTAGGCGGTTCTTGGAGGTGCGTGGTCGGCGGCGCGGCGAGGGAGGCGGACGGCGGTGCCGTACGGTCCGGCGAAGGAAGGTGCGGCGGAGTTTGCAGGCGCCGAGGCGGGCGGCTCGGTCGACGACAGAGGAGGGCGAGGCGCGCTGCGGGCGGTGGTTCGAGGCGCCGCGGGCAGAGTTTCTTGAGTTGCGTGGTCGGGTTGCGGGACCGAATCGATTGGAGAAGGAAGGCGGTGAGGTCGGGTTGAATTGGGGGAGGAAGGCGGCGAGGTAGGGGGAGGAAGGCGGCGAGGTTTTCCGAGAGCTTTTGCTGCGGGGTGCGGCGTTCGAGAGAGGAGGTGACCGGCGGGCGGGGCGGGCAGGGGAAGGGAAGACGAAGCGCGGGGCGGGGGAGTTTTGAAGGGAGGAAGGCGAAGCGCGGGGCCTGGGCCCTACTTGGCAGTGGCAGAGAAGTCTCAGCTTCCCCAAAACTAACTCCCAATACAACTCCCTTGCTTTCACAATTGAAACACATTGCCAACAGTTTTGGGTAGTAGACCATCAGAGAACACTCACCCAGCCAAACATCCCTCCAAAACCTGGTTGGTTCCCCCAACACTCTTACTTTGGCAGAAACCTTCCCCCTTGAGATATGTTTTCCTTAGCAGATTCATACACATGCTATCCTCCCCATTTTCTAACCTTTATATCCATTTGCTCAACAAAGATCCTCCCCACTCTTACTTTGCCACGAAGAAGTTGAACATCTTCGCTCTTGGAGTGCTCATCCTCGAGATCATCACAAGGAAGAGGGTGACATGCAGTTCGGGCATGTCACGGATTGGGCGTGGAAGCTTCATGCAGAGGGTAACGTTGATGCCGCTGTGCTCACCGCCGGCGGGGAGTTTGACGCCGAGGAGGCCATAAGGCTGCTGCAGCTCGGCATGGCGTGCAGCAACCCGAACCCGGCTGACCTGCCGAGCATGGTGAACGTGGTGAGAATCATCAGCAAGTCGGTGCGGCCACCGGACATGCCACTTCCCAAGCCACCGCAACTGGAAGGGTGGGACTCAGTGACATCTGATTATAGCACGTCAACGAGTAACTTCAACAGGACCTCATCAACATTCATGGTTGAGATGATGAACGCGGCGGCAGATTGACCGGTTATCACCCCAGAGGAAGAAAGATCTTCGAAGGAGGCCATCTCTGATCTCTGATTATCACTCTGCACATCAAAGAACGGGTTGAAGAATTGAACATATTAGCTGCTGACAGTATCTACTAAATGTAGGATGCTTACATCTTGATGCCTTGATTGGAGGTTGAGCTCTACTGATAAAGCCTCATGAAGTCATGCATGTGCTTCAGTTCTTCAACTCCCTTGCTTTCACAACTGAAACAGATTTTGAACAATTTTGGGTAGTAGACCATCAGAGCACACTCACCCAGCCAAACATCCCTCCAAAACCTGGTTGGTTGCCCACTCCCCACTATGTGTTTTCCCTCATTCATACCATTCCTTGGCTGAGTGTAGACTTTACCAGAATTGTGAACCTCCAACTCTCTTACTTTGGCAGAAACGTCCCCCCTTGAGATATGTTTTCCTAAGCAGATTCATACACATGTTATCCTCCCTATTTCCTAACCTGTATATCCATTTGCTCAACAAAGATGTGTTCATTTCCCTAGTATCAATAAAACCAACTTCTCCAAATTCTTTATGTTTATCCAAGGCCTCCCATTTGATCATGTGAAATTTCTTCTGACCAGCATGGCGTGCACCAACCCGAACCCAGTTGACCAGCCGTGCACGGTGAAGGCGGTGAGAATCATCAGCAAGTCAGTGCCGCCACCGAACAAGCCACTTTCCAAGCCACCGATGGTGTGGCCACCAGAAAAGGGTGGGACTCAGTGATATCTGATTATAGCACATCAACAAGTAACTTCAACAGGACCTCATCAACATTCATTGTTGAGATGATGACGGCTGGCAGAGACAAATACATCTGTTCTGAAAATGAACGTGGCGGCAGATTGACAGGTTATAACCCAGGAGGAAGGAAGATCTTCCAAGGAGGCCATCTCCGATTATCACTCTGCACATGCAAAAAACGAGTTAAAGAACTGAAGATATTAGCTGCTGACAGTATGTACTAAATGTAGGATGCTTGATTGGAGGTTGAGCTCTACTGATAAAGCCACATGCACGTGCTTCATAGTACTGCACGTGTTTGCCACTTTTTCTGAATATACTTTCTTTATTTGTTGGGAGCACAATTCACCAGTAGATACTCGTACATCCATGGTATGTAACAATAGGCTGGTTAGCCAAACAGAATAGGTTGGTACCACTGAAATGAAGCATACAAGATACTCATCCATCCAAAATTAGTAAGATGATAAAAATTAGTCATCAAGGCCTCAGCCTCACAATTAGCAAAAGGTTACTAATTTTGTATGTTTACCAGATTGGTTCCAGAAATGAAGATATCATGCTAATAATTGAAAAACAGCGTTATCCTTATCCAACTGATTTAAATCCAAAAAAATGTTGAAACAATCTAAAATTAAGTAATGATGTAGTGCATATGAATTGCAGGTTTCCTAACATATGTTCACTTTTTTAACATATATAGATACTAGATAGTTTGAACATAGCAAACCCCATATTCATTCAATTTCATCATAAGACAAAATGCTGGCAATACAAATCAGGGGCAATGATCATGTTAACAGTATTAGAGAAGCAACCACTTAACAGAACACAGAAACCCAGAATATGAACGGTTTTACTCTATGGACTTGGCTTTACCATAATAACCAATTTTCCCTTGATCGAGAAGTCCTCACATAAGCACCTTAAATTTCTCAAGAAATTTAAGCACCCACTCCAGTTGTCTCACCTGGGCTGGACTGGAAAGACTGTTCCCAAAGCTGCAGAGATTTAAAATTTTTGGAAACAAAGTTAGTTGAGGAATCAATTCTCTCATTTTACATTTGTTTTTAACCAGCCACAAGGGACTAACAAGGTGCTGCTAATATAATGGCTAATCAAAAAGGCAAACAACACTATAATGGCTAATCAAAAAGGCAAACAACACTATCTACTGTCCACAGTGCAACCAGTTAACATTAGCATTTGGTTACTAAGAGATGATGGACTCATAACAGCAGGAACAAACTTTGTTTAACATTAGATCAGCACCTCACTGCATATTTCTGTACTGTTAAGTGACATTCACAGATCTTAGCTAAGGAATTTGCAGGATTAAAGATAGTCATGATGCTTTTATCTGTAGAGTAGAAATTACAAACTCATTTTCAGCAAGGTGTTGTTGCAACAGACCTGACAAGCCTGAACTGAACCATAACTCCAATATTCCAAGACGTATAGCAGAAACACTTCCCCATGTGTCCGCACAGGAAGTGGAGTGAGTTCCCTACGAGCGTGCAGGCTTGGCGCCAAATGGAGGAATCATTGAGGTCCCTGAGCGTAGTTCCGTTCGTTCCACGACGTATGTATGCGAACATTTGCGAGCCATTGGCGAATGGCCTGCGACGGTTGCAGGCGGCGGCCGCTGGCGACGGGTACGCAGGGCACCGCCGCGTTCCAACAGCTCTGGTTGTCGGCGCGCGCGTTGGGCGGCAGCTTGGGGAGCTCCCTCCGCTCGTAGGCGACGGACGAGGGCGACTTCGAGGGGTTTCCGCCCTACCGGGGCGCGCCGTGGAGGAGGACGCGGCCGTGGCGGGCGTCGAGGGCGCGCCTGCCGCAGCGGCGCCCGGCGTGGGGCGAGCAGCAGGAGGGGGCCGGGACGAAGTCGGAGAACCGAGCTGAGGTTGCAGGCGAAGCCAAGGAGCGTGGGTGGAGCTCGCGCCGGCGGCGGCGGCGGCGGCGGAAGACGGGGTCGTCTGGCATGTACAGGATGCCATTGAACTCACTAATTCCTAACCTATTTTGAAAGGACTCAAATAGGTGATTAGCTTTCTGGTCATGCTCAGTTAGCAGAATATTGTCTAAATTGCATAGTGAGACTATGAAGTTTTTTCTATGATTGATTGTGGACACTGACTGAAAAAAGGATGTATTTTCATCTCCAAAATTGACCCATCTGATAGTACTTCTCTGCTTCCAGTAGATCCTTTTTCTTTCCAGGTGGTGAGCCAAGTGACCTTTGGTTAAATTTTTGAGCAACCATTCCAGATTGGAGAGTGGTCTTTGTTCCTCAAGGCCATCCAAAAACAAGAGAATCCAATTGCAGTTATGAATCAGCTTTGCCAAATTTAAGAACCTTTTACTCCAACATCTGAGTCCACTTCTAACTTGTTTCAATCTTTGACTGAAGGTTTTGGCTGTATTGGCAAAGAACATTGCATTATTCCAGGGATTATTGACAATACTTGTGAAATCTTCATGCTGAATCCAGTGGTTTTCAAATCTGAAATGATTGGATTTGGGGATTTTTGTCCCAATGTTGATGACAAAGGGAACATGGTCAGACACTGGTTTTGAGAGAACTTGAACATTGGTTGCTGGATAACTGATGCTCCAGGTGGGTGAAGTAAAGACCCAATCTAATTTTTCCAGAAGGGGATCAGGTTGCATATTGCTCCATGTGTATTTTTGTCCACTGAAGGGGATCTCTGCCACATCAAGATCAATGATTAGCTCATTAAACATTTGCATTTCATTAGAGTTACCTCCTAGCTTGTTTCTATCATTAGGTGATCTGTATAGATTAAAATCTCCAGCTAGGATCTAGTCCTCAAAACTTTCTCTGTCCTGATTAATAAGCCAGGTGACAAAGCTAAATTTCTTATCAGAGGCAGAAGGTGCATAAACATTAGTCACATGGAAGCTATTGTTATTAATAGAACAAAGAAACTTAGTAGTAATAGCATAGTTGTTATCCTGAACAAGAGTAGCAGAAAGAATACTGCTGTTCCAGATGGTGATTAATCCCCAGAGGCACCAGTGGAGGAAGAGAAAAAGAATTTGTCCAAATGCCTTGGACAGAATTTTTTAAAATAAAAAGGATAAAAAACTTTCTTTTGGTTTCCTGAAGGCAAACAACATGGCAAGCACAATCTGTGATCTTTTCTCTAAGTGCATCCCATTTGTTCTGGGAGTTGATACCTCTGACATTCCAAACCAAAATTTTGATATTTCTTGTATTATCCATAAGGAAACAGATAAGGTAGAGAGGCATAACTGATATACAAATACCAATTAGAAGAAACAAAGATACAAGCATGATAAGCAAAATGATCAAGATAAAAGAACTTAAAGCACAACCCAAAATAGCAAACTAGCACTGCATTACTGATCAAACTAAGTTCCACATAGTAGCAGAGAAGCTTAACCCACATCAGGCTCCAGATTAAAGTTTTACAATTATTCAGTTTGCTCGAAGGCAAGACTAGCATCACGATAACGGGACTAAAGTTCAAAGCAAAAGATCGGGGCACTCACAGTCCCTGTGCCGTAGCACTTGCAGCTACTTTTTTAGTCGACTTCCACATCATCAGCGTCGAGTTGATCATACCAGCTGGCACAACCATAGGATGCATCTGCAGGAAGCCCGTGGCAATCCCTTTGACAACTTCTTCAGTGAGGTGTGATGCCGGAGCAGTTGCAGGGCAGTAGGGATGATTGCCAGAGGCTTCAGGTTCAACACTTCAACAGCAGACTTTCCTTTGAATCCACTTGCTTTTTTGGCCTATCTCTTGCTCCTATGAAGGAATTCTTCAGGAAAGGGCTCCTTAAGCTTCTTGGCCCTCCTCTTCTTTGGGGTAAACTTGGCTGGCTTTTCAATTTCTACCAGGTCTGCCTCCTCTCCAGTGCTTTCACCATGATGTTAACTGCATCTGGCTCATCATTCTGAGGGTGTGTCAGGAAGATTAGTTTGGCCAGATCATATATATTTACAAAGAAAGATGGGACAGAGACATTTAAATCAATGAAGAGGATACCAATGCATGAGTAATGATCAGGAGTAGGGGTTTTAGCAAGGAAAAGAGATACCTCTGAGAACAACTTGCGTTGGACATTGGGAGGGGCCTCAAGCCTGATTAGAGTAGAATTGACAGTTGCAGGGGGAATGGCAGATGGTCTAGCATCAGAGACAATTATAGACTTGATCTTTGGCTTTGTGATTTTAGGTAACCCCACTATCTCTGACTCGGTTTCACTGCTATCAAAGTCTGAGCCCTTGATGATGAGGTTTCCATCTTGCAGGATCTGTTAACTCTTTTTAGTCATCACTGGCACTGTTTCCTCATAGGATGGAGCAGCAGGCAGAAGAATGAACTGTTCTTCAGTGTCAGGTGCAAGCTGAGCCAGGTTCTTCTCTTCTATTTGGGTCTCTGCAGGTACATTGGTCTTCATAGGTGCATGTGCAGTTACATTTTTAGCCTGGAGCACAAGATTGGGGACTAGTTCAGCCATAGTACCACCTGCATTAACATTAGCAGCATCTGCATTGCCATTAACACCACCTGCATTGTTCTCAATACCATCTACATTGCCAACAGCACTGCCATTCTGTCCAATCTGGTTGTACTCATAGGTAAACTGCAGGTTTTCAATTTCAATGTCATTGGAACCACCATTAACATGATGTCCCTGTTCATTGCCACCTCCCTAAATGTTGTCACCTACATTGGAGTGTGTAAGGGACAAATCTGATCCAGCAGGCGAAACAGGGCCATTCCAGTGGGGGAGCTTCAGGTAGCAGAGGGTGAAGGGGCCAACAATAGCAAAACCATCCTCATCAGGCAATTACCCAATGTTTGATCTTTTCAGACTGAAGACAGGTACAGTCCAAGACTTTCCCTTTACTGGCAAACCTGCAACAATCTTGATAGAGGAAGGTATCTTCCTATCATCATTCAGATTCACTCTAGCAATGACCCTAGCCAGAGTGGCTTTCTAATTGACCATGTTCCCAAATCCAGAGATAGCTTTGGCTATTACATTATCAGTACGCAAATCTTTAGGAAAAGCAATCAACATGACCTAGGCTTCCCTATCTAGATCTATGCTTCTAGCATTTTTGGCTTCATCATGCTTGATCACAATCATGTTATAGGAGTCAAAATGGAACAAACGACCCAAGAACTTTTCTCTATCTTGAACTGAATGGAATCTTACATAAGCATTGCCTACTGCACCCTCCATTACTCGGGTGCCATGAGAGTCCTTGAAGTACTTACGGAGTGATGTAGCCATGAGACCGAAATCCTCCTTGTTCACCGACAGCTGCAGCTTGACGATCGCCAGGTTCTCATTGCAGCAATTGTAGCAGCCCCGACGAAGACTTCATGGCGAAGAAGAGGCTGGCCCGGAGGAATCTCCACCTCCCATCCCGCTGGGACAAAAGGGCACGGGTTGACGGCGAAGTTGGCCATTGTTCCGGCATCCGATGACGGTGCCGGAGTTGAGGTGGTGGTGGGAGTGGGTGCAATGGACTGAGACACTGAGGATTTTCTCAAAATCTTTGTTCCCTCTTTAAGAGCAGCACCTGCCTCTCTCTTTGCCCCCTCGGCTTCCATGGCTTTGGGCTGGCAATCTGGTGGCGATTGGGCCTTTCCTAAAACGTCTCCACTAACTGCGGCCTGTAAATTTTCTTTTCGGGTATCTCTCTCTTTCCAAAAATGATTACAAAGGGCGCATTCTCCGGACAGGCAACTGATGCATCTTAAAATGTTAGAGTGGGCCTTCCTGTAGTGGCCGGGCCGGAGAGGATCTGGCAACCTCAGCGTAGGATTTTGAGCCAGGGTGATTCCTTTGCCTTTAGGACCAACCAAGGTCCATTCGGCTTCTTGTTCAAGGCACCAAGAGTTGTAATCCCTGATCCAATTGGGACCTTCGTTACACCAGAGAAAGAAGAAAGCAGAGAAGCAGGTGCAAGAGAAAGATTTCTGACGATAAATCATGAGACCAACATTCTTGCAGGAGACTTGGAAGCTAAACATCCAACCCGAAAGGAAAGAGACATTGAAATCCTTAGCCGTTCCTCCAAGACAAGATTGGAGGAGGAGGCTGACCTAATCAACATTGAGTTTGACAGACGAACGGCCAAAGGACACCACAAGAGTGAAACTAGGGAGAGGAGGAGAAGAGCTGACCGGATGATTGAAGTGTTGGTGTACCAGATCCTCGAATGCCAGGCCGGGGCCAAAGTCCAAATCCGACAGGCCAGGCATGTTTGCGCCAAGAACGATGGAGGAAGAACTTAATACCGGGCATCTCCGACGATGGTGGCGCTGTAGGGGAGGATTTCGGTGAGGTGGTGGTGGAGGTGGAGGTGGAGGTGGAGGGGAGGGACGCTCATCGTACGGTTCAAATGAATATTCGACCAAGGGGAGAATTCCGGTGAGGTGGCCCCATTGGAGTAACCCTTCCAAGACGTGCTTCCTGGAATGATTGGAAATTTTGAGGTGATACACTGAGCAGATTGTGCTCCTGAACTAGGACTAGGAGGCAGAGTACGATGATGGAGTGTAGCATCTGTGACACGGGATCCACAAATCACATGGCCGGGCACAATCCAAGCTCCGCCTCACCGCGCTCGATGGCACAGCGTGCGGTCATCACGCTCGAGCTCTAGTGCATTTGTGTGTGGAATGGAGGGAGTACACGCTATTTTATCCTATCAGATATGGTAAAAAACCGTAAGCTAATAGATGAAAAAATAATAGAACATTTCTTTACAATATAGATGAGTGGTGATGAAACAAATAGTTCATGTAGATGACATGTATGATAATAGATTAAAGATTTTTATTATTTCACATGATAGAGATGTCATGAGTATTTTTTAAATTAATAATAGATAACATGGATTTAGTGAGAAATGATATGGACACCTTGTATTGATTTAGTGGGGAATGATAAGGGATACCTTGTATGAACAGATAGAACATTTACTGAGGTCACTCAGTAGAAAATATGTCGACAGCTTATATGAAGAGAGAATTCATCTAGTAAAATTTTATATCTTTATAAGAGTTAGATTCTTCTCCGATGAATATGAACTCGTACCTACCACAAAATTACCCTCAATGTGCACGTGAGCCCGGTGAATGCCTCAGCAACGATGCGCTGGCAAAGCTGACTGATTGATCTATCCTTGTTCACTCGGTTCGTCAAAGCATTTGTCAGGTTTAGGAGTTCTCTTGACCGAGTCATACTGTCCCTTCGTATGACAATGCCGGGAGGATGGTTCTTCCTCACCGGTCAATTTTTTTTTCATTTCTTAGTTTGGTAGCGGAACCAAGAATTTTGTAGCTAGGTAAGTTAATAATATATAGCAACTTGCGTCAGAACATAATAATATATAGCAACGAAAAGGAGCTCATGATTGATTCTACTCGTCCCATTTCAAATTATAAATTTTTCAATATTTTTCATAAAATATATTGTTTTGTTATGCTTATAGATATAGGCTATGTCTATATATGTAATAAAAGATTTGTATATAGAAAAATCAGAAGGCCATTGAGCAAGCCGACTGGGCCAGACGAAGAAGAGGACAGGTGGTCTGCAAGTTGTTTTTGTTGGGTTGAAAAGAAAGAAGCCGAGGGAGAGAGAGAAAAAGAAACATTTCTCTTTTGTTTTCAGAATCAATTCAAAACAGGTTTTGAATTTTGGACGAAACTACACATTCCAAAAATATAAATAAATAGAATAGAATGTATTCACAAAGATTTATATGTCCATATAGTCAATTTATAATAATCAAAACATTATTTTCCCCATTTTTTTTCAATATACACAACAAAGCATAAATCAATTTAAAGGTTAATTTCATAAATCAAAATTTAAGGGTATTGCAATCTTTTTGTAGTGCATCATAAAAGTTTTATAAAATCAAGTTTATTCTCTCTCAATCCATATGAACTAAATAAAATCATTTTAAAGGTTTTTTTATACCACAATTGTTCGATCGTGAACATGCACTCCTATCTTGGTGTATGCGGCATGAAAGAATCACCTCTAATACCATTCATGGAGGTGAACTTGAGCGCGCCAGTGTGTTTGATATGTCCAAGATGGATGAAGAGGCGTGGCACCGGCATGCTCTATATGGTCATCGGCCGGAATATTGTAGATCACTGCATGATCTCAGGGCCAAGGAGATGGTGGAAGACATCCCATTAATCTTGTGAGGGGAGCAGGTACGCCACGGCTACGCTCTTGGCAAGCTCATTCCCACACGCCAATATCTGAATTCATCAATCTCTCCAATCATATTTTAGCTATCAACAACGGTGTAGATTGGAGCGAAATGAAATAGTATCATGTGTGGTTTGTTAGTTGAACACTTCAACTCAACATTTTTTTTACGGAATTCAACCCAACATCGTAGTGTCAATGTGTCATATGGCTTAGAGCTAAAAGGAAAATATGGCAGCTAGTTTATTATTTTATCTTGCTGTGATCTGATGAAATTAATCAATCGGAAAATTAGCTTGACACACATCAGAGCAGCATGCATGGAGCTGATTCAGCGAGTATTCATGGTCACCAGCTAGCCAGACCCAGACATCACATATACCAATCCAAGATCCATGACGCCAGCTGCTAGCTACCATTAGCATTACTGAACGCCGAGCAATTTGCCGAGGAAGTAGGCGAGCACGGCCAGGTTCCGGTCGACGAGGCTCTCCGAGCGTAGATCGGCGACGCCGGCAGCTTCTATGACGCGGTCCCTGCACGGCTGCACCCCTCCACCTGCGCGACGCCGTCCCTGTAGACCTGCCCGAGGTCGTCCCCGTCCACGAACCAGCACGCGACCAGGGCAGCAACGACGCGGCCCATGGATGGTGTCCGTGGCCGCGCGGTAGGCCTCCTCACAGGACGCGTAGGCGTCCTTCTCGTCGCCGGGCAGCGAGGCGTTGCAGCACTAGTCAAAGCCTGCGCGCGCGTGCCTTAGAAATTTAATGCGAGTAGAGAAACCCTTTCCTTCTACACTATTTCCAAAATATGGATGCGTTGGAAACTGGCAGAATCTCTATCAGTTGAAAGAGAAGCAGATATGATTTTGTGAAAAATTACAATCTAGTATAAAAAAGATTGCAGTACCCTGAAATTTGGATTTATGAAATAACCTTTAACGTATTTATGGTTTGTTGTATACATTGAAAAATATGAAAAATAATCTATTTAGTTTTTCAAAATAAATTATAAGGATCTCTGCATATTTGTGTACAAATACTGCTGCATTTGTATTTTTGGAACATGTCGTTTTGACCAAAATGCAAAACCTATTTTGAATTGATTTTGGAAAACAAAAGAAAAGGGTTTCTTTTTCTCTATCCCTTGTCTTTTTTTTTTTTTCCAGATCACAATAGCTTCCAAGCTACCTATCCCTCTTCTTCATCTGGTCCAGTCACCCTCTCCCCATAAGCACAGCTTCTTTTCTTTGAGCCCTCACGGCCTGTGCAGCCTGGGCCCACTCCTTCCTCCACTCTGTTCCTCTGCCAAGCCGGCCCGACGTAGTGGCCCCACAGGTCAGCGTGTGCCCCAGTTGTTGTTCGTTCCCACCACGCAGCACGTCTTGGCTGTCTTGCGTGGCCTCACCCTCTTTCTATTCATTGAGTTCATATACATATATTTCCAGTCCAACTCTGAATGTGGTTTAGCCTTCCGTAAAATTAGTCTGACTCCGTCTTTTCCAACTCCAGTACGTATTGATCAAGCAGGAAAATCCTCTCTTCTGTTCGTCCGTGCAGTAATTCCACCATGTACATGCTTTCGTGTGCTTGGCATAACAGCCGTCCATCACAATCAGGTTTGTATAATCAGTTTGCAGCCCGCCAGATTCTAGCTTAATGCAAATCCTGTTCTTTCAATGATTGATCAAGTTGTTCTAAAGTTTAGTACGTATAACTTCAAACTTAGTATTTATTTTAGCATTTAAGTTTCATCGTTAGAAATAAAGGTTTACAAATTAATAATACTATCATTTATACACCATTCTACTAAAAAATGGAGTTAAATGATTCAAAAAAGTATGAATTTGGTAGGTATGTTGTACATATTAATAATTATTATTTTACATAAAAGTTCTCTCTTCTTGTCATGTGAACTTTACAATTTGAAGTTGTTGTTTTTCTCTCTAACAATCTAGCACTCTTCCGTTCATAGCAATGCGTAAAACAATTTCATATATATTTATCCTTTGTTGTTGATGCTTGGTGTACTGTTTTCTTATTCATTGTTTGTTTGCTTGTATATATGCATATGTGTGCTTCTGCTTGTTTGTTTGTCGTTTGCTTTGCATATGTCGTTCGCTACACTTAGATGAAGGCAGGAACATGAAAGACTAAAAACAAGGTATTCTGAGCACCTATATTTTCCATTAAAGGCATGTATAATATGAGTGAATCCCTGAAGCTAGATATATATATAGGCGTGGTTTGGAATGGATATAGGTGTGTTAACTAGAAAAAATCAACTAATAATGCTACATTAATAACTTCTGTAAAAAAAAGGAGAAAGGAATGAACACTTAGCTAGTTACCTTGGTTTTCTCTGGGAATACTCCTTCACCGTCTCCGAATACCAGCTAATATAATGGAGAGGACAGAGGACAACCAATGCTGAAAATCAAAGGGACGAGAGCTGGAGACAGTGCAGCTCGTTGGCCCCTTCGCATGGACTGAATTTTGGAGCCCTCGCAAGTCGGCCTGGGCATTTGGTCTGTACCTGACAATTAGGTTCGGGTTTTTTGTTTTTTTATTTTGGTTTTTTTTCGGTCTTCGGTCTTTGGTTTTTAGTTTACCTGAGAAACCGACAGTTCGGTCTTCGGGTTTAGGTTCCATCTGTTCGGGTTGGCCTGAAAAAAGACTGATGTTTAGTACTACACGATATTAGTCCAGCAACATCAGTTCATTGCATAAAAAAGCTGCAAAACTGCAACCGGTCCAGGCGCCCAACACTCCATCAACACACACGCTTACGGTACAGTTTACACCTGGTGACGGCGGAGGCAATCTGATGACGGCAGACAGCGGCTCGATGAATTAAGGCGGATGGCGCTGCTCGTCGCCTCGGCAGGCGACGGGGGCCCTTGAGTCCGGCCGCTTGGACCGAGCAGCCGTTCGAGCACCCCGCGCGGGAAACCGCACGCAGCAGGAAGCGCGTGACCGTGGGACAAGCAGCACCGTACGTTGCGCGTGGAACATCGGTGTTATGAAACATAGGTGGAATGTCGGCCGATATGTTCTAGAACACGGAAGAAAACGACAGAACATCGGAAGAAAACGACAGAACATCGGCTTATGTGTTCTGGGACATCGGAAGAAAACGATAGAACATCGGTCGATGTATTTTGGGACATCGGTTGATGTTATGTGGAACATAAGTCGATGTTCTGGAACATCAGCGTCAATTCTAACAAATACAATAACAAATACAATGAACAATTATTTTCTATGGAAGGACAATAGACAATAAACAAACAAAAAGGATAAGGATAAGAAAAAAAAAGAAAAAACAGAAACATATGTACTCGTACGATGACACGGCAACGGAGGCGGCCTCGTACGCTTCCCACGCAGGCCGCTCGGATGGCGACTGTGGTCCGAGCGCTTGGACCCCAAGATTGCCGGCAGGCGACGCAGGTTGCGGCGATGGCGGCTCCTTGGGTTGATGTGGTGTGGCCGTGGGCCATGTGGCTAGGCAGGTTGGGGGCTGGGGCGATGGTCATTGGGTTATAAATTCTAATGGGCTTGGGGACCTATTGGTCAAATCCTGGAGAGAAGGGCTAATTTGACAGTGACCTATTCCATGGTCGACATGGCGCGATGGGAGAGAGATAAGTGGCATGCTCTCGACCATGGAATCATCAGGGTTGGCAGGTCTTGGATTTGACCTGACCCAGAACCCACAACTCGAAGGGAGAGGACAATATCCAGGAATTTCAGGGGCAGCTTTGGCTCATACCCAACTCGGAGTCGTGCCTCCAACTGTCTAGGGTTTGCAGTGCAGAGAGGACAAATATGGTATGGTGAGGACTGAGGAGAGATCCTTGGGAGAAGAAAGAGTTCATAGTTGAAGATTGTGCTACCCTGTTGGTGCAGGTGATGTGTTGGATGTTCCTCCAAAGAAGTTGAATTTTGCTAAAGATTGTTGTGGGAAAGGGAGCAGGAGATGGCAAACAAGGGGAGGAGCGCAGCCTACGTCTAAGGAATCTAGCGGAGAGTGGTTAGATTGGAGTGGGGCAGGATGGGACCAGTTTCCTCCTCATCCATATCGGCTGCATCAACCAAAACCGCCACCACCATCCTTCCTAACAGGCGCCGCCACTGCCATATGGTTATTACCTGAACCAAATGTAGCCCCCTCCACCACCCTTCTTTGGTCAGCGGTACTTTGGACCCATACCTAGGGGTAGAGGGAGGCAAGGAGCAAACAGAGGGAAATCAAGGGCTAGTGGGCATGCAACAAACAAGACCAAATCAAGAACAAAAGAGGGTGGAGTCAGATTAGAACTAAAACCGAGCTGAAGATGGTTGTGGCTGGTGAAGAAAAAGGGTGAGACAATCTCATCTCCAAAAGATAAATTCATGGATGTTGTCTATTTCATTTATGGAAAAGTTGGTCATTGCAGTACAACTTGCAAAGCTAGATGTGTATCATTTGCAAGGAGGATCCCGTGGAGAGACAAACGTGAGGAAAGTCCTCTAGCCGCAGTTCTCAAATTGACAAAACACCCTATGAGAGGGAAGCAACACCACCATAGAAGTTCCATCTTTTTCCTCCTCATCCTTTCACCGTGTACCCCAAGGCTCCCTAAAGGGTAAGACTTTTGACTCTTCCAGGGCAGGTTGTCTTGGACTCCCATAGTTCATCAGCACATTGCCTTCTTCATGCACACATGAACACTCACTCACATAGAGCTCTCCTAGCTCTCTCGCCCACTATTTGTAATCTTCTACAACAAATTAATATAGATGTGGGTAGCACATCAGCACCATGACTAGAAGTAGGGACATTCTGCCTAAACCAATATATATAATCCCTTATGCCCATCTTAGCTCACCATCTGAGCCTAAATTCGCAATCAGACAAATATACCTGTCATCGCTTGCAAAAACACCATCACGAGGCTTGACATAAAAAACTAGTCAATGATAAAATAATCAATATAACATCTCTAAGTATAAGCCCCATTTAGTTGTATTCAGCTATTATTGGGTATTATACTTTTCGATCAAAACCAAATAGCTGAGGGGCTACTATTAGGGGTGCATTATAATTAAGTTAGGGACCCCATTAGTCTTTTCAGGTTCTAGTTACATAGTGATAGGGCTTGTCAGATCATGTTTAGGGTCCATTTGTAACCTTTATTGGTTCTTTTGTAAGGGCAATCCCCACTAGAAGAAATAATTAAAACCTACCTTCCCATCTCCCCTATAAAAGGAGAGGAGGGATGTGGGAGGTGGAGGGGACTCACTTGGCCCTTATTTCATTTGAGTCTCTCTTTCTCACTCTCTCCCCTCTTACATTGGTGTGCTGCACAAACATCACTTGTCCAATATCTTTTTAATACCTCATCCTTCTCCTTCCCATCATTCTTTAAATAATAGAATTTTACAATCATTTCGTATTGATTTGGCCTAAGGGCGTAAATGTTTACTCTGTCTTATAAATATGTGTTCAACCATGTAAAAAGTTTCCTATCATAGTATAGCTCTTCTCAAGTTTAATGGACAGAACCCTCATGCTTATCCTTCCTATTATTCTCTAAATAATAGAATTTTACAATCATTTCTGATTGATTTGGCCTAAGAGCCTAAATGTTTACTCTCTCTCTTATAATTATGTGTTCAACTAACTAAAAGCTTTCCTATCATAGTATAGCTCTTCTCAAGTTTAATGGACAGATATTGCAAGAACAATTCTTGAGTAAATTATAGCTTCTAGAAGGGTATTCTTCACTAGTTCAACTTCTGTACAATTTGGATACCCTGAAATAATGCGCTTGTAATGACCTAAAAATTACTAGAATGTTTTTACAAACATCATGAACATATGTCATGATTCTCTCTTACGACGCGGTGGTGACTTGTCGCCATACATCATAGTGAGACTGCCGCATTGCGCTGACCACCCTGGTGTGGACTACTCAAGGGAATGGTTGATTATCTTGGAGTTGGTGTAATAACTAGTAGTTAGTACCTTTTGAGTGTTCGTCATTCATTGTTAAGACCTAAGAGCTCTTGTTGATGACAATTCCAGAAGATGGTGTTGTAGATGTGTATGCCGAAAATCATGAGCAGGATGCAAAGTCCAAGCGTACACCAAGAGATCTGCAACTACTCCAATACTGATGTGAGGTCCATGGCAATATGATAAGCTATGACATGTTTGTGTGCCTGGGCATATCCCAAACGTAAATAATTATGCCATGTATGATATTTATATATTTGAAACTTATGTATGACAATTATGTACTCAAAACTTTTACAACTAATGTATGACAATTATCTATTGTATGACAATTATCTATTTGCACTTATGTGTTCTCTATTATTTGAATGAAAATGATAGTGAAAGGAACTGGGCACATCAATACATCAGAATATTAAGGTTCACATGTCATTGACATTGATAAATCTGGATCAAGTAACTAGACCTATTTTATAATACTAAAACAAATGTCACTTAAACATTTGCATCAGAACCAACACAGGGAGAATGTTAGAATTGAAACCTAACAGCACTCTAGTACTGCGACTCCAACACATATCATCCAATTCATGTGTCCTTGCTTCTTGTTCTTCGTGTCCCCCTTCCAAGCTGAAGCTGTAGGTTCTTTCTTGACTTGTTTAGCCTATTCAAACATCTCAGATTGTACAATCCCCTACACATTGTCTACCTCTTCCATTGGATGGTAATGGCACATCTTAGATTCTTGAAGCATCTCATAATGAACAAGAAAGTTGGAATATTCTTCTTCAAAGCATGCCATTGATGATCGACCAAGGTGTTGAGCAGGTTCCTGCAGTGATCTCATATATCTCACATGGCGACGAGGGCAGGGTCGGTAGCTTGGACCTAGCGGAGCCGTGCAATGATGACAAAGCAAGGCGTGGAGAGGGCTAGGACGGAGCCATCCTTGGAACTGACCTTGGTGTCGCGCCATGAGAGCGCGTCGGGCACATGGCCTGTATTCAACAGTGAAGTCAAATCCAAGGTGCTTCCTGACTCAATGGTTTTGGGGAATCATTGTGAGGCATTGGTCGAGGAGGTACTTCTGGCTATAGCGATCAGTCCACACCGTGAAGCAGCAACCCTAGAGGTATAGACACCTGTCGCGGATGGCATGGATGAGGCTGATAAGTTCCCATTCATAGGTAGCAAGGAAACGATGGCATGGTGTGACAAGTTGCCTGAAGTAGGGAATAGGGTGCTTCTCCTGGATGAGCACCGCCCTGAATCCATGCATTGACGCATCGCACTCGGCGATGAATGGCATGTCAAAGTTGGGGAGGGCTAGGACCAGGGTCGATGTGATCATGGATTTGAGGGCCTAGAAAGATGCGATGGCGTCCTCTTTAGGAGCACCATGAGGGGTGCCACGATAGAACCATAGTCGTGGATGAACTTGCGGTAGTACTCCGCAAGGCCAAGGAACCCCCTGACCGCATGTGTTGATTGGGGCTGGGGCCAGTCGATGATTGCCTGCACCTTAGCGAGCTCCATTGTGATGTCGACATCAGAGATGACGTGCCCTAGGTAGGAGATGGAGCCAACCGCAAACGCGCACTTGGAGCGTTTGATGAAGAGCCGGTGTTGATGCAACATCATGAGGATGCCCTCTGGTGCCGAAGATGATCCATACAAGTGGAGCTATAGACAAGTAAATCATCAAAAAATGACAAGCACAAACCGGTGGAGGAACGTTTGCAAGATGTCATTCATCAATGCTTGAAATGTCGCTGGCGCGTTGCATAGCCAGAACTGCATCACTAGGAACTCGTAGAGGCCGTCAAGGATGCGAAACACTATCTTGGCAATGTCTTCTTGCCACATGCGGACCTGATGGTACTCTAAATAGAGGTCGAGCTTGGTGAAGAATTTGGCACCGTGAGGCCCGTCTAGTAGCTCATCAATGACAAAAATGGGGAAGGCGACCATGATGATGGTGGTGTTCAAGGCATGGTAGTAGAAGTAGAAATGCCATGATCCATCAGCCTTCTTGATGAGGAGAACCGGGGAGGAGAATGCCTAGGTGCTTCGGTGAATAAGACCCTGGTTCATCATGGCAGCACACTTGTGTTCTAGTTTGTCTTTGTGCAGCGTCAGGTACTGATAGGGATGAACTGCCACTGGTTGCACCCCAGGGAGCAAGACGATGCCATGGTCATGGCCACATGGGGAGGCAACCCATGGGGTTTGGCAAAGATATCGGTGAAGGAGGACAAGAGCTCGTCCAGCAGGGTGTTGCTGGCTGTGGTGGTGCTAATGGTAGGAGCGACCTGACCGCTGGCCAACGCTAGTGCACCTCACGTCCCTCCTGGTAGGAAGTCATGGAGCAGGCGCTTAAGTCCCACAGGACAATGTTGTGAGCAACTAAGTCCAACGTACCACATTGTAGCTCACGACCAACATGATGAAGAGATTGGTGGAGAACTAGTCACCATCGATGGAGAACACGACCTACCAAATGACGCCCAGACAGGAGACGCGGTCACTGTTGGCCACTGTAGTCGTGAGCCTAGGGCTACGCTGGATAGGTAGCCTGGATTGGCGCACAACTCCTTTGGAGATGAAGTTGTGGGTGGATTCCAAGTCGAGGAGGGCGGTGAGGTTTGAGCCGCCCAGGGCAACTTGGATCTACATGGTGTCGCTGAAGGCCACACCAGTGATGGCATGGAGGGACAAGTGGGGCGTCTCCTCAGAATGGCATCCTCAACGAACTCTAAGGGTTCAGCGGTGTCTTCCTTCTTGGCGCCGTTGATGGGGAACAGGCGCTTGCAGACACGGTTATGCCCGCGCACGAACTTCTCATCACAATTGTAGCAAAGTCCCAAGCGGCAGGGCCCGTCCTGCTCAACCTAGGTGAGGCGACGGATCAGCCGACCCTCCACGGTGATCATGGAAAGTGACAGCTTGTTCACCATAGGCAGTGCTGGCGGCGTGAGCTATGGGGGAGGTGGAGACAGAAGGCCCCGAGCCGTAGTTTTGGGAGGGGGTGTCGAGTACTGCGCCTGGGGCTCCATCTTGCGGGCCAGGCTCATTGCCTCAGCGGTGGTTTATAATGATGATTTTATACCACAAATTATTATCCATAAATAGCAGAAATAATGATAATTATATAAATAAAACATTTATTACTCACCTATTTTCACATGTATTAGAGATATATTATTTTACATAACTTATATATAAAAGAGTGGAAATATGGTGAAAATAAGCTTTCTAGACAAGCATATTTCATGGATTAATGAAGAAGCCCAAATCCATATCGCGAACCAAGGACAAACGCTATCAGGAACGGGGTCCAGGGACACAAGGAAGACCATCAGCCAAACGGGAGGCCCAACGGGCCCACTCATGGGGCAACTATCCTAGGAGGGTGACCGCACCCTACTAAGGCCTCTCGTGTCAACCTTCGTCATGTTGGTTCCTAGTGATGTGGCAATGTTGGTTATGATGGTCACCGCCTCAATATCACATGGGATACGTCGATTTGGACATCTCCTTGACAGCTACTCTATCTTCTTCTTGATGGCTACTCCACCTACCCATACATATAAGAAGAGGCAGAAGGCCCCCTAGGACATTCAATCAATAATAATTCAAATACATCAGAGAGAAGAGAGTAGCAGTTCCATCTTGTAAATATTAGATAGGATTGAGAGAGTACAAGATTAGAGTGAGTTTAGAGTCTTCAGCTCAGACTCTTAGGAGGAGTGCTGAACTTGTCGACTCGCTCTATGCTTGTACTCTGTAGATCTAAACTACTTGAAGTGAAGGTTCATGTTCTTCTTTAATTAAAGTTTTCTTATTTAATCTAGTTTAATTCAATCTTGATTTATGGGTTCATCGTTTGTTCTTGTAACGAGAACTCTGGTTATGGGACTCCGGTGGTAACGGCCTCCTCACGTCATATCAGATTTTGTAATCGATAGTGTAGACGTGGTGTCTAGACTAAAGGTTACCTTCATTTGTCTCGCTTACCCATGGCCGTGGGGTGGGGCGTTAAGGTAGTGACAACCTTAACATAACCTGGTTACTGCCATGTTTGGTTTGGAGGCAAGTTGTTAGCCAGTATCGCTGATCTACTAGGTGCAAGCCAGTCCTCGAAGCAAGCTAAGATTGATTAGACAAAATTAGATATAAAAGCTTAGTTAAAGATAGAACCTCATCCTAGTCGCTATCTCTGTCTCTACAGTTTAATTAGAGTTTAAGGATTAATTAACAATTGTTCCCTAAAGAAATATGATACCCTAAATACTATCAGGTGAAGTGCTATAGCGGTAGTTTTGTGTGCTTGCAGATTTATCTGCATTACGTTAAGAAATACCAACAGGTCTACGAGTGGTGGACCTCGACATTGAGGCTGAGTGGTGGAAGAAGGCCGTCGGTGAAGAGTTGCACCTGCTATGCCTCTTCGAGGGGACCAATTCAAGGCAGAAGCATCTGGAAGCGGTCCAGTTACTTGGCGATGGTACTCAACAACGGTATCTGTGCGCCGACAGTTGGCCAGCTCAAAGAGCGGGATGGAGCACATGACAGCTCATAGTGAAGGTGCCGGAGGTCCTTGAAACGCCGCCAAGACAAGATGCCTTTATCCTGTTGGACATGGATGTACCACATCTGGGCACCTTCCTCCAAATTGTTTGAGGCCATCCACACCTCCTCCTCCATGATTCTCAATTGATGAAAATACATCGCATCTATTAATGAAGATGAGGGGATTGGACTTGCCTTCGTATTGCGATAAGTACATCTTCTAACACCGTGGCAGCCGGTCCTAGTGGTGTGCGCTACCAGTCCCGCTGGCAGACATGGGGGACGGAGGTGGCCAGGGTTCGATGTTTAGGCACCGGATCTCCTGTGAATTGGCCATGACCGAGGCCTGCAAGGTCTTGACAGCAGCGCCCAGGGTCTCCAAGGTAGCCTTGATGTTGCTTGTCGCCCATGGTGACGGAGCAGGATGGGCAGTGCAAAGGGCGACTGTGGTGGCGAAGTGTTGCCAGGTTGTCAAGGGCGTCAAGCCCCAGGATAGCCAGACCTTGACTACTGAGTTTGTAGTCACGCTTTGTGATCTAGGGCGAAGTTTTGCCCATCTGCGCCTAGCTTTAGAGGAGAGAAAGAGATTAGGGATAATAATTTGCTTGATTCTTGAGAAGAGCTCTAAGTACAAGAATATATAGCCCTTGGCTACTCACAAACTTGAGCTAATTTGTCCTAAATTAAAGGAAACAAACGATATCTTTCAATCTAGCTACATGCCGATGTTGCATGCGCTGCTAACGCCCGTTCATCAGTGCGCGAACGTCCCAGGCGCGCCGTTGCCTCGTATACGGGTGGCCCCACATGATAGATGTGATGGATATGAATTGCGGATTTTCTAATAGGTTCATATTTTTCACTTTCTTAAACATATATAGATAGTTTCAACATAAGAAACCATATTCATTCAATTTCATCACAAGATAAAATGCTAGCAATACAAATCATGATTAGTTACCATCTTACACACAAGTTCTGTATGACTTGAGAGCAATGATCATGTTCACAGTATTAGTGAAGCAACCCCTTAAACTGAACACAGAAACCTAGAATATGAACAGTTTTACTCTAAAGACTTGGCTTTACCATAACCGATTTTCCCATGATCAATAAGTCGTCACATAAGCATCTTACATTTCTCAAGAAATTTAAGCACCCACACCGGTTGTCTCACCTGGAATGGAAAGACTGTTCCCAAAGCTGCAGAGATTCAATTCTCTCATTTTACATTTGTTTCTAACCAACCACAAGGGACCAATACCAACAAGGTGCTACTAATATAATGGCTAATCAAAAAGGCAAACTACCCTATCTTATTCTCCACAGTGCAACCAGTTAACATTAGCATTTGGTTATTAAGAGATGCCATTTGGTTATTAAGAGACGATGGACTCGTAACAGGAGGAGAAAACTTTTTTGACAATAGATCAGCACCCATATTTCTGTACTGTTAAGTGACATTCACAGATCT
The DNA here is from genome assembly GCA_023333625.1 of Bothriochloa decipiens. Classification (NCBI taxonomy): domain Eukaryota; kingdom Viridiplantae; phylum Streptophyta; class Magnoliopsida; order Poales; family Poaceae; genus Bothriochloa; species Bothriochloa decipiens. The sequence continues at coordinate 14,898 of JALGXP010000328.1, read as the reverse complement.
TAGCTAAGGAATTTGCAGGATTAAAGATAGTCATGATGCTTTTATCGGTAAATCAGTAGAAACTACAAACTCATTTACAGGAAGGCATTGTTGCAAGAGACCTGACAAGCCTGAACTGAACCATAACTCCAATAAGCTAAGACGTATAGCAGAAGATGCAACGGATTTGATGAGTGGATCCAATTTTTCTTTCATGGAGTGGATCCAAAATTGGCATTGGAGAGTTGCTACTTCTGCATAGTTGTTCAGTGCAGACAGGAATTGATCCACACTGATACATGTTTAAGGAAAGAGAAGCAAACTCAGCTGTATATCAGTTCGAGACTTCCAGGAGGGTGCGATAAGCATGGACTGAATATAACTTCAGCTGGGATTTGAAAATGAAACATAGTTTGACAGATGAACATGAAGAACTCAACCAAAAGTAATATATGACCAAGATGACTATCACTGTTCTTAATCAAATTTCTTAACATCTTCAGACGAAATCTTCTCGGCTTGCCACTTCTGAATTCATCAATCTCTCCAATTATATTTTAGCTATCAACAACGGTGTAGATTGAAGCAAAATGAAATAGTATCATGTGTGGTTTGTTAGTTCTAACACTTCAACCCAACATCGTAGTGTCACATGCATGGCTTCAAATCTTTTCAGCTAGTGTTGAGAACCAGCCCATACACATACTCACTATTGAACAGACTCCAGACATAAAAACAAAATCGTAGCTAGTTTATTGTTTCGTCATGCTGTGATCTGATGAAATGAATCAACCGGAAGGTTAGCTTGGTACACAGCAGAGCAGCATGCATAAAACCGATTCAGCAAGTTTTCATGGCCACCACAGACAGACGCCCAGGCCCAGACATCACATTTCACATAGATCAATCCAAGATCCATGACGCCAGCTGGTAGCAAACTAGCAACTAGCATTTACTGAACGACGAGCAATTTGCCGAGGAAGTAGGCGAGCACGGCCAAGTTCCGGTCAACCAAACTCCTCGCATAGATCGGCGACGCCGGCAGCTTCAAGACCCGGTCCCTGCACCCCTCCATCTGCGCGACGCCGTCCCTGTATACCTGCCCGTGGTCGTCGCCGTCCACGAACCGGCACGCGACCAGCGCGTCGACGACGCGGCCCATGGTGTCCGTGGCCGCGCGGTAGGCCTCCTCGCAGGACGCGTAGCCGTCCCTCTCGTCGCCGGGGAGGGAGGCGTTCTCGTGCAGCGCGCTCGCGGCGCGCGCGGTGTCGTCATAGGACGCGAGCGCGCGCTTGGCGCCCACCAGGGCGTAGAGGTCCACACCGTTGGATGGGTACGTGACGTCGCGGAGGGCGTCCTTGCAGAGCTCGTACATGAGCTCGGTGCCGGTCGCCTTCTCGCACGCGGCGTCCACGGTCATGGAGGGGACGTTGGAGCATGCGGATGTGGCAGGAATGGGGTGGTGGAAGAGTGTGGAGAAGAAGGCGAGAAGGGGGAGGAGGAAGACGAAGGCAGTTGCGGCCATGGTTATTATGAGGTAGCTGCTGATTTTGAAGTTGTGCATCTGTGCTAGCGATGTACATATAAGGCGTTCCTTTGGTTTTGCATTTTGCTTATCCAAGTGTGTGCCCAAGACGAATGCTGAATTTTGGATTTGACTAAAATTTGCATTATTCATTTGGTTGATCACTTAGGGTATGTTTGGTTTCCAGGATTAAAACTAAAGTGGACTAAAATGTTTTAGTCTCTTTTTTTTCCACCTTAAGTGATTAATGCAATTAAGTGTTTTAGTCTTATTTTAGTCATTTTGTTTGGCACATTAGTCCCTAAAGTGACTAAAGTTTAGTTTACTTTAGTATTAGTCAGGAAACCAAATGAGGTCTTAGAGCACTCATAATGCAGACTCCATGATAGAGTCTAAAACTATTAATTATCTCAAATATTATGAACTTGAGTTTAAATAAGACTTAAAGTCTTATTTTTTTTCTCCCTCTTTCTTCAATAAATATGCTGTCACATAAGCAAAATACCATAAATAAGGGATAATAAATAGTCTTAGACTCTGTGATAGAGTCTTGCATTGTAAGGTCCTTTAGATAAATACAAAATTGGCACATTATTCCGTGCCCATTCATTTTTTCTAGGAAGTAGTTGGGTGAAATAGTATCCGCCTCATTAGTTCATTTCTGTTTCTTAAGAATAGTTGGGTCATAAATTTTTACCTGCAATCGTTCGTAACCCTGTGCCTCGTCGTTCATTTTGATTGTAAAAGTTTACCGAAACCTTAGCTAACAATTCGCCGTTAACCAAAATTGGCTCTGGCAAAGTTGTTGCCTTCAATTGTTGTACATGACACATATTTGGGTGGTAACCAAACTAGCCCATGGTGATTGATTTACATTTCTTTTGCTGTAAGTATTGTACATATTGGTTAATATATCATATATAACGAGCAATTCCGGAAACCAAATAAACTGAATTCACGCAGACCGAACGTCACGGTCAATTTTGTCTTCTTTGATTAAAGCTGTAATAGTCGGGCTTCATCGATGAGCTACGTGCATGTTTTTGTCTCTAGCGAGGTAAGTCACATAAATTTTGCAATGGAAAATTATTGCAGGAAGTCAATGTCGTCGGTGGATGTAAACCAAAAGGTCAACTCAAGTTTTGGATATTAGCATTTGAACCTGCAGCTAGAAATGCGTGCCTTTTGAATTGATAATATGTGTAAATAAGACTTGCATATGGAATAATATAAGATTTTATATAAACTAGGCAAATTATACATTTTCAAGCCTAAATTCCGAATTTTGTTGTGTGACAAACACAAGTATTTCCTCCATTCCAATTTATCGTTCGTTGCCATTTGTCAAGATCTGGTAGTATCGGAAACTATTATATTCCGGGTACGCCCAATCAATTCTTTATCAAAGCTCTTGATCAAAGCAATGGAGAGTTTCAAGCTTATCTCTGGCTATCTCTACTGGTTTATTAATTCAGCAACTTTATATATAAAATGCTTCTCTACATGCCTTGATGAGCAGCTTTATATGCAGCAAGCCCTCCGGTTCATTGACCCTACTCGTCCGTCTTATCTGTGCAAGCTCCTCTTGACTTTTTATACCTCAAATTTGACTGTTTGTCTTATTAAAAATTTATACAAAATATTATTTTTTTTGTTGTGGCCTTATCTTAATAGCTATTCTTTAGCTAATCCTCGGTGCCTATAAGGAAAATGGACCTCAGACCAAATTGGACTAACATCGTTACGAGTGTTTATATTGTATTCCAATAGGATGTAAACGTGCTTCAGGTGCCCAGCAGTAGGAGGACTGGACTCGGTGACACCAGCATTCGATCGATTCAGAGAGTTCTAGAGTGGCTTAGACTAGACTCGCACTCCGTGTCCAGTGAAGGAGCGCGCCAATAGCTGGGTTATACTTGTGAGAGACAAGACGTGTCCGGTGTGGACATGGGCAGCGTCCGGTGCTAGCCCAAAATGTTGGGCTTGGCTCAAACGACTTATGAATAGATGCCCCAAACGGCCATTTGATGGGTGGAAGGGTAAGGAAATGTACCATTAGTGTTTGACACACTGTTCTGAGCTCTCCACTTCCATATATAGTGCTTAGTGATACATTTGGCGACTAACATAGGTGCTTTGTGAAGTGCTTAGGTTAGTTAGACCGCTTATATGGCCATCACCGTGTATGAAGGGAACAAGACTTGCGACAATTCAGCCAAAAGCATGATAGTGAAGATGGCGAGGAGCAGTCCGGGAGAGGCATGCCGATAGGAAAATGGGAGACCCACTTGAATGTGGGGAAGGCGTAAGACTATCTAGGGAGTTACCCGAGTAGAAGCTTGGTCCTTGCGAGGGGCTCCAACGAGGAGGGGGAAGCTTTAGCGCTCGATATTCTTCTTTTTTGCCCCTTTATCTTCTACATTTATTTTGTGTACCTTAGTTATGTGCTTATTTTCCAAGCTTAGTTGCAAGCTATTTTTTTTTTGACAATTTTGACGAGCTAGTCGATTAGATTAGAACCTAGAGAGCATAGCATTTGCAGTAGAGATAGCAACACATGTAGCAAAACATATATAGTAGCACATTTATTTAGATAGGTTTCACTAGGGGATTTTAGAGGCTATTAGTTAGAAATAGATTTTTAGGCTGTCTCATTCACCTCCCTCTTTGACGTCATGGTCCTTTTAGTGTCAACCTTTACTTGAGACTCAGTGACCTTGTCTTTGGCAGCTTGCTCCTTCATATGGTCCTGAGCACCTTTGATACCTTCTTTTCATAATTGAGCCTTTGTCCAAGACCTTGCATAGTTGAAGTAGGTGAAGTAATCAACGTAGGGAAGGTAGTTGTAGTGATCATGACATGTCTTCAAGCTTTCACTCAGGGTGCCAGGCAAAGCTTGTCTTCTGGCAGATTGTTTGTATATAATGCGCTCCTCGCTAGCCCCATTTCACTAATGCTTGTAAGAAATTTTTCCACATGCTTGAAGTAAACGATGTAGGCATGGTTGATGTCACAGATCTCGCTCATAGATCGATAGAGATCCCTCACTCTAATTGTTGGCGAAGGCGAAGTAGAAGAGGCTGATGGCAATTCCTCTGCTACAAAATATTAGCGAAGATAAAGTCAAGATGTTGATGGTGATCTCTCCCTGCTGTAAGTGGAGAACGCGGCATCAGTTAATGATACAGCTCCTTACAGAAATGTTGTTAATGTAGCGTTATTAGTTGATGGTAACTTGATGCTAGATATATGTGTGTTAACTAGAAAAACCAACTAATAACTAATTGTTAGCTAAACAGTAGGTAAGACCTTAGTTGGTGTATTAGCTATGGATTAAACCAAGGTCCTAATTAATTTACAGGACATTTCTCCTTTTTTTTGCGAGAGTATTTTTCTTATTTGACAATCATCCTCATATTTATAGGGTCCCCTTGTAGGTACAGGTGACCACATTAAGTCCTTGTTTCGATCCATAGTGGCAGCAATTAGCTGTTAATAATTATCTCCTTGTACAACAAATAGTCTAGCTACTACTCAATACCAACTAAATAATAACTTTCTCACTAGTTGGACCAAACTAGTACTTAGCTAGTTGATAGCTCAGAATTTATATTAACTAGCTATCTATTATCAGCTAATTGATATTAATTTGCATTGTGTCACTAGTTGGACCCCAAACGTACTTAGCTAGTTGATAGCTCATAATTTATATTAACTAGCTAGCTATTATCAGCTAATTGATATTAATTTGCATTGTATTCACAGCTACTCATTCCATTCCGCGTGCATGTATGCATGGTAGAGTGAAGCCCTGAAGCTAGATATATAGGTCGATCTTTGGATCCACTGAACTAACTACTAACTATTAACTGGAAAAAGCAACTAATAACAAATTGTTAGCTAAACGGCAGGTAAGAAATTAGCTGGTACTAATGGATTTTTACTAACTAAATATTAGCTGTACGAAGGTATTGTTGCGTGGGATATCATAAGAAACAAAAAAAATGTGGCATCTTGGTTGTACTGGGTATTTTTCTTATTTGACAATCATCCTCCTATTTATAGGGGCTTCCGGAAGTTCCCCAACACAAACATCAACCAGCCATCAAAACTGCTTCAAACATGAAGAGAGCCGCCGCTATGACCTTGCTCCCAGCAATAGTTATCCTGCTGTCCGCCATCGTCTTCACCGCCGGCGCCACATGCCCCAACGTGCCCACCGTGAAAATGGACGACGTGTGCAATAAGCTGCGTGTTCCCGACTGGAAGCGCGCCTGTTGGCGTTGGGTGATGGCCAACTCGTCTTCTTTTCCGGAGACCGCCGAGCTCACTGACTACGTGATCATGGCGGCCAGGCACGCCCATCTCTGGTACGAGGGCACCTTGCTCAGCGTCAAGGAGATGTTGACGGCTGGTTGGAGGCTCCCCGGCAGGGAGAGGGAAGCTTACACTTACTGCAGGGACCAGTACCTAGAAGCGCTCAGTCTAATGGCGAGCTTCGACGACCAGCTGCACCGCTGCAACTTCACCCAGATCCCGAAGGCGGACACCGTTGGGTCCTGCGCGGACAAGCTCAGAGCGTCACTACTCGAGAAGATGCCGCTGTTCACCTACGACGTCAGAGACGATGAAATTCTGGCCAGGGTCGTGTTTCAGTTGGGAAAGATGCTTATTGGCAAGTAGATAGTCTTAGATGCCGGCCAGATTTCCGTGCGTGGTTGTTGGCCTTTGTCTAATAATCTCTTTTATTTTCTTTGTAATCTTTTTTTATTCTTAATGTTGTACCTGAGACGTTCAACTTCTGTTTTGGATAAATTCCAGTAGGGAACAATCCCTCCTATTTTCCTCAGAAGAAAAAAGATGTCGGCAAGATTCCCATGCGGGCTTCTTTCTTGATATATTTTATATGGCCTGTTCTATGCTACATGTTGTTTATCTTTATAGTTTTTTATTGACACTTAGATGGATCGCACACCATAATGAGCTAGATCGTCTGACAGACACCCTAAAATTAGTCGGTTGGTCGTCTCGCAAAAACATGTTCGCACATGAACACTCATACTGCCTCATGAGCGCGATATACCAAACATGTTGATTGAAGAGCCTCTTTGGAAGCACCATATAAAAGATTCATGTGCCAACGATGTTCTTTGAAACATGCATGAAACCCATATGCTCACGAGGGAGCTCATTTTGGGAGGTATGGACGTGTAGCAGCTATGGAGGAGGGCACTTGGGAGGAAGGCATATATGGTGAGTTCTTCACTTCGTGTAGGCATGGCTGTACTATTACCACTATTGCAATAATGCTTTTACGCAGCGGGCCAAAACGCTTTTACGCAGCGGGCAAGGGCGCCCGCTTGCGGTGCCACGCCACGGTAAATGGCGGCAGCAACGCAGCGGGCACTAGGGACCGCTGCCGTGAACCCCAAGTACCACAGCGGGCACATTAAGATGCCCGCTGCGGTAAAGAAATCCGAAAAAAAAAAGGAAAAAAGCCCACACGGGCTAGATCTGAGCCCACTGAGCCCGCCGCCACCAGGAGCTCGTCGGATCCCACCGCCGCCAGGAACACGCCGGATCCACCACCAACCGCATCCTTGTGGATCCGCTGCCGGTGAGGATGATGCTGCCGGATCCACGCTGCAGCCGCCCGAATCCACGTGCCGCCACCCGGATCCATCGTGAACCCTAGACCTCCGCCGGATCTGAGAGGGAGGAAGAGAGTGAGGGACTGAGAGAGACTGAAAGACGAGAGAAAGGCCAACGGACATACCTCCGCATGCGTCGTCCCCGTGGCCTAGAGCGCCGCTCGCGCTGAACGCCGCCGCTGGCCTCGCGCCGACCGCCGCCGCGGGCCGAGCGCCTCGCGCGCTGCTGCTGGCTGGAGAGGGGGAGGGATGGAGGAGGAGGCGGCGGTGGAGGGCGCGGCGGCTGCCATGGGAGTGGGTCGGTCGTGGGAGAAGGGTCGCTCGGGGGAGAATAGAAGGGAGAAGGTCACAGTGCGGCGGCTTTGGTCCAGGGGAGAATAAGCGAGGGAGCGAAACCCTAGATCCTATATTTATATGATGACTGTTACCGGGCCTTGCTGGGCTGTCTTTGGGCCGTGGCCTTTACCTTAGCGGGCCTTATTGGACGTCCGCTGCGGTAAATCGATTTACCGCAGCGGGCATCTTAAGGAGTCCATTGCGGTAAATCGATTTACCGCAGCGGGTAAATGTGTCTGCTACGGTATTTAAAACATGCCCGCTGCGGTAAATCGTGGTGATTTACCACAGCGGGCAGTAAAGACGTCCGCTGCGGAGCGCCAAACGCAACGCTGTGGTAATGCGTTTTTGACGTAGTGTACAATATGTGGAACATCCTGATCTACATTTGACACATTCATTTGAAACCCTTGTAACATACCTAGCTATATATCATCTGAAACACTTGAAACATTGGAGAGGTCTGGGCCAATCGATGCCAGTCATCAGGTTCGGTAAGAGCCAGCGGTGAGCGGCGTCACGCGAGCACCACTACTATAGCACCTGGCCTGTCGAGCGAGCGGCGCGCGTGATAGGCAGAGCGAGCACCACCCCAACGCCAGTGCGGTGCGCGCACCGAGCACCACCACCACCACCAGTGGTCTTGGCTAGAACAGGTGGGTACCAGACGTGACATGTGCATGGGAGCAGGCGGGTGCATGTGACATGAGGGAGAGAGAGTGAGTGTGCGGCACACGCGACGGCCGGGAGCGAGCGAGCGGCGTGGGACGGGGCGCATGGCACCAGCGAGGCAGAGTGGGCGCCGGCGTCGTATCAGCAATACTGTAAAAGATTTACATGTATAACGGCGCTTATAATTAGGACCAAAGCGAGGAAAGACATAAGCCAAAACACATCATATATCTTGTGAAACGGCAAATATTATTTCCTTTCTTAATTAATAAACATAAATCTCCATATATGTAGCATCATTTTCGGAATCATATCATGCGTGCGAAATCACACCATGAGCAACACATATATTTCTAGTTCCCTCGCTGCTCAGTTTCAACATCAACTCAACAAAGCCTATCGAGCAAAAAGAAGAGAAGATCAAAAGAAAGAGAAAAGCAGCCAAGATGGCCTACGTCGCTGCAGCGATGTTCGCAGCAGTGTTTCTCACCGCCTTGTTCGCCGGCGGCGAGGCCTCCTGCACCAACGTTGCCTCCATGACATGGACCGCGGCGTGCCAGCAGACGGACAGGTGGGAGAAACTGTGCCAGCAGACGCTCCAAGGCACGGCGCCGGCCACCGCCGAGGTGACCGAGTACGCGCTCATGGCGACGAGGCTGGCCAAGAGCCGGTACGAGAACACTTTCGCCGATGTGGACATGCTGCTGTGGCCCGGGAACGCCGACCCCTACACACTGCCGGACTTGGACAACTGCAAGGTGAAGTACGGCGTGGCGCTGCGCCGGATCGCCGGCGTTGAGGACCAGTTGTCCGCCTGCGACTTCGCGTATGCCCGGCAGGAGTACATCGACGCCGAGGTCGCGTCCGTTCCTGCCAGGATGGACTGCTGCGGCTGCCGGAGCAGTACCATAGCTGGCCGTTGTACACCAAAGTCTCTGGTGATCATGAGCTGACCATGGTCGCGTATTTACTAGGCGCTCTCTTTCTTGGCAAGTAGACAGGTTTTGTTGCATTTTGTATTGCGGACGACCTTGTGCTTCCCATAAAGATAATGAGTGGTTCATGATAGTTTATGTGAACGCCGTCGTTGCTCTTTACAAACTACACAAATCAAAACATTTTTGTGATCTAAGAGTATCTGTCTATCTATAAAACATACTCAAGAAATTCCCATGTAATTTATACTGCATGCAAGAATGAGTTCCTAAAGTACATTATTATTGTGTGGTGGTTAAGGTCTGGCTGTGTAGCGCGCTCTACCTAATGGAATACGCGCAATGCGTATTCATAAAAAAGAGATTTTTCTGCGTAGCTCAGAATTTTGCTTGGGATTTCATTTCCAGGATTTTGGTCCAAGGATGAGCAAACCTATTAGAGGGAGGCCAGGACTACCAAATTAAGTCTGGAGATTCTCCCAGGACATTCTCAGATTCATGATGCCTTCAGGTGGTTGTGGAAAGCTTTCTTCAGTCCAAGCATTAAGTCTTCCTTTTGCTTCTTTCTAAAAGATATATATACCCTAAGTACAATAATTGTTCCAAGAAGAAAGGATACGCATCTGGATAACATCTGTGTTTATGTCTGGCCGATAATGATGAGACTAGAACAACTTTTTCTGACTGATTTTGCTACACTATTTTGGACCGCAAAAATTGCAATACCATAATAACTGCATTGTTTTAGAAGCTCTAGAAACAATAATCAGGTATCAATTTCAGAACCTTTTCTTCATGAATGCAATAAACTTAATGGCCTGGTGTATTTGGACAGCAAGAAACAACTGGATCTTCAGAGACCTGCAACCAAACATGACAGTTGCTGAGCTTTTTCTCCAAGAAATGGCTTACATTCTCACAGAGAAAAGGAGAAAAAACTCCATTTTTTTCGAAGTTGATCAGTGGGGAAGGAAAAACCCTCCCATCTATTTTTTTTATCAGCCTACGGCACTGGGTACGCCCTTTTATTAGGAAGCAGTACAAAAAGGGTTTTATATGGCACGAGGTGTACAAAGAGGCTTGCAAAGCCAAAAAAGAAAAAAGAAAATTAAAAAGCCGGTGATATTCTCTAACCACAAGTTGAGGGCGCCAGCAAGGCAAGGTTTGGCCTTGATGCAAATCAGGCCGATCTCCTCCTTTAGCATGTGCTTCCAGCTAGATGAGAACTTCTCCAAAGATATGGTTTCTAAATGCAGTCCTTGCTTCTATGATTATGTCCTCAGGGGCATGTTAAAGTTTCAGTGGATTCCAAGTTGATTCCGACAGGAGGTAGAGAAGGGGCATTTGAAGAAAATATGCAATATAGTTTCCTCAGAGTTTGCATTGCAAAGAACACAACTGATATCATTGATGTTTCTGTTCTTTCATCTGAGGAGGTTCCTTGTGTTGAGTCTATCTCTGATTAGGAGCCACAAAAAGATTTTTTGTTAGCCAAGGTTCCCTGTAGACCAAATCCATGGGAAGAGAGGGGAAGCAGCCCGGGTGTCTTGGAGCAATTTATAGGCTTTCTTGGAGGTGAAAGTTGCACTGTTCTAGATGTAACACCAAGTTTCAGGTTCAGCAGCATCCAAGACGAGTTGCTCTGTTATTTCAGTGAGAGTTTCGAGTAGTTTAACCTATGGAAATAATTCTTGTAGAACATTCACTCTTCTTTTGTATCCTTTTTTAATATATAATTTGTCCTCTGGCTTTTCTATCCTCTTTTCTAACTATTTGCTAGCACGTGGTGTTTTGTTAGCATATTTACGTAGGAGAGCAAACAGTAACATGTTGTATAACATCGTCTCCAAGTCTCCATCACCATCCTCGTATGCATAGTAGCATGTCCATGGTCCATCCTCCAAGATTTGGTCCCTCACAGCCCATGTCATCGATCGTGTCCTCCCTTCATCGCTTTTGGTCCATCCCATACAATAAACTCGTTGCTTGACCTTCTCCATTCCCATCAACCATCTCACGCTTAACACCTGCATATCACAAAACCAAGACACATGTGGGTCCTAAAATATATCCTTCTATAACGGCAGTTATAATTAGGATCAAGCTAGGGAAGACATAAGCCTAAACAAATCGTTTCTTGTGAAATGGAAAATAATGTTTCGTTTCTTAATAAATACGGTAAGGCAAGATAACTCTACATATATATAGCACCATTTTCGGAATCATATCATGCATGCGAAATCACACCATGAGTAATTTGTTGCCTTATACTCTAGAGCCTGGAGCTGGAGCACCACGTATATTTATCGGTTTCTCAGTGCTTAGTTTCAACATCATACCAAAAGCCTTGGGCCAAAGCAAAGAGAAAAGAAGCCAAGATGGCCTACGTCGCTGCAGCAGTGTTCGCATTAGTGTCTCTCGCCGTCTTGTTCGCCGGCGGCGAGGCCTGCAACAACGTCGAGTCCATGACATGGACGGCGGCGTGCCGGCGTACGAACAGGTGGCAGAAGCTGTGCCAGCAGACGCTCAAGGGTAGTTCCGCGCCGGACACCGCCGAGGTGACCGTGTACGCGCTCATCGCGACGAGGCTGGCCAAGCTCACCTACGAGGACACCTTGTCGATGGTGAATAGGTTGCTGCTGCCTGGCAACGCCCCCGCCGACGCACGGGCTGCGCTGGACAACTGCAAGGTGAAGTACGGCTCGGCGCGGCAACTCATGGCCGCCGTCGCGGACCAGATGTTCGTCTGCAACTTGGCCTACGCCAGGCAGGAGTACATCGACGCCGAGGTCGGCGTCCGTTCCTGCCAGGATGGACTGCTGCGGCTGCCGGAGGAGTACCATAGCTGGCCGTTGTTCGCCAAGGTCTCTGACGATCATGAGTTGACCGTGGTCGCGTATTTACTAGGCGCTATCTTTCTTGGCATGTAGACTATCTGGAGTAGACACAGCAGCATGTTTAAGCTGCATTGCATTGCGGACGATCTTGTGCGTTTTGAAAAGATAATGAGTGGTTCATGATCCATTTTTGTCATTAATTCTTTGTTGAGTTACTACTTTTGTCATTAATTTTTGGCTCTGCAGTGGTCCCCAAAATAAATTGTCTCTCAAGATGCATTTGTAGAGACGGCTCTTGATTAAGCCGCCTCTACAAATAGAATGGCAGAGGGAAATCTATCAATCACACCTGTGATTCTGTGGCATTGGTCACACGAATTTTGGGCCGTCGGATCGTTGTTGTCTGGTCATCTGTGTTTTCAGATGCAGGTGTGGCTGACTTGCGAGCCCGTGTGTTGGCGCTTTTTTTTTAATTTTTTGGAATCGCTCCGTCGCGTCGCCGGTTTCATTTCCCCTCTCTCTCTTCATTTCTTCTTCCACTGGAGCTGGGCGAGGCGATTCGGAGGCAACTCGAGGCGACTGGTTAGGGTTCGTCATTTCTCCCTCCCTCTCTCGTTTGGATCCTCGATCTGATGCACTTGTTCTATGCGGATGTATTTGGGCTTGTTCCTTTTTTTGGGCGATTTTTGGGGCATTTCTGCTGTGCTAGGGTATGTTTGTGGTTCGATTTCATGTTGTTGGAGAGGTTTAGGCTGAATCAGAGGGTAAGGGGCGAGGTGGATGTGGAATCCGAGAAGAAGTTGTCTTCCTGATTTGTTTATGTTGCCGACGATGGTGGGCAGGGCCGTATGCGCCGGAGGGAGGTTGGGTGAGGGCGGGGCGCGTGTGTGACAAGCAGTGGCCTGGGAGCGCTGTGCGCACGACGCACTGCTCTCCATTTTCCTGATCTTTTTGCGTTTCTGTGATTGGGCTAGTGCTAGCACTATTCGTAGATTTAATTCAACGCCAAATTTCGGTGTTCAATTGATCCCCTATGAGGCTATGCTTGCTTTTGGTACTGGTTCAACTTCTAAAAATACACTACGGTTGCTCTGAATAAGTGAATATTTGCATGGCTGTTGAACGTTGTACTTTTTGTTCCAAATAATTGTGAATATTTGTTCTAAAAATAGACTAAGGTTGCTCTGAATAAGTGAATATTGCTGTTAGTAAGTGATTGTTGCATGGCTGTTTACTTTCTAAGAACTTTTTTTGTAGAATGTTGTACTCGCCAGTTACAGATTGATCATGTTGTGAGTGTGGATCATGTTGTGAGGGTGGATGGTACTATAATGCTTTTTGCCATTTCTCTGCTCATGATCTCTCATCAATTGAGAATATTCCTTTTCATACTACTGAGTGTTGCAGCTCTGGTGGAACACAGGTTGACACATGATTTTCTTTAATATGATTTAATTTAGGCAATACTAATCTTCTATGAATTAGGGAAATTGCTATCTGAATTAGGCAAAGTATGATTAGGCATTAATCTTCTATGATCTTATAGATCATTTCAGTTCAGTCTGAGTGCTATTTTTCTGAGCATTGGTTTTTTACCCAATCAAGCCTGCTAATGTTAATTCCTCTGTTCCCAATCCCTGTAAGGTATTTGTTTTCCATAGCTAACTGGTAGTTGAGTTCAGTGATAGCGTTCCCTATTTCTTGTAGGGGACTATTCAGTCTCAGCTTATAGCTTGGCTTCTCATTTTCTTCAGTTTGTGAACCTGTAAATACGACTTTCTTCAGTTTGTGAACCTGTATATATCACTTTCTTCATTTGCTGAGGCTGCCAGTGTCATGGGTGCCGCCCCCCACGTCCTCTTTGCTGTAGAAACCGCCAAATTCAGTTGGCTGTTTTTAGTTTTTGAGCAGTCCTTTCTGAACCAATCCTTTTTGTCTGCTCCTATGAATAATCACTGACTGCAAGGTTAGGTGTTGTCTGCTAGTTGTTTCTGTCATTAGAGCACTAATACAATTGCAGTTCATATTTAACACTAATACAATCCTTTACTGTGCATTTTTGTGTATGTGTATGTTGTCTGGATGTCTTGGATGCTCTTGTAAACTGCATTTCAGTTATGTTCTTGTATGCTACAGATGCTACTTGTAAATTGCATTGTCCTTAACGGAACTCTTGCTTCTACTTCTTTTTCAGGTCTTCTATAGCATCGGCAGTGGATGTACTCCATCCAGATAGAGCAAGGTAATCCATACCTTGTATACTTCTAGTACTAGTTTTGTAGGCTCTTTTGGTTGTAGGTCGAAGTGGATAAAGCTATTACTTGTACTTCATCGATATCATATAATAACAAATCAAGGTCCAAGTTAACGTTAATTATTGCCCAGAAGAACCATCACACAAATTTTTTCATTCCTGGAAAGCCAGAAAATGCTCCACCTGGTAATCTTTGTCACCTATACTTGTCTGCTGTTGCAATTTTGTACGCTCATTTCTTGTGACCTACTGACCTTATTGTATTCACTAATTATCTCAATGTCTCTTATCTGTAGGAACTGTTGTGGAGAATGAAGTCTGCCATCCAAGGAACTTTGACTTCTACATGTGTTCACATGCTGGAATGATCATAAGCATTATATGCCTTTGTATTTGATGTGCAATCAATGAAGGGCATGTTTACTAGTCCAGTCAAAATTCTTAACTGATCAGTAACTAAAGCAGCAAGGTTTAGTTTATTGTTTCAGAGTTTCATTTTCTTCTTCCACTTAGAGACTGAAATGTTGCTCCTATCTCTGTGTGTGTTTGTTTAGGTGTGTTTGTGTGTGGGTGTGTGTGCAGCGTCATAGTAAGTTCAGTGTTTCTGTCTCTCTCTCTCTTAGTTAAGTTTAGTATTTCTTTCTTTCTCTCACTTTGTCAGCCTTAATTAAGTTTATTCTTTCTTTGCCTCTCACTCTCAGTCTTAGTT
>JALGXP010000327.1:0-38057 GCA_023333625.1 Bothriochloa decipiens | reverse complement strand
ACTACCAAGAGCAGGAGACAGCCAAGGTTAATCAAATTGACACAGCATATACAATGCATAACTAGAATTTGGACATCATGGCACTAGATTACACAACAAAACCAACAACACATACATATTTTCTATAGTTTGAATAGTAAAGCCAATACAGACAGACTGCAAATAATACATTGTATTTTCCAGAGGAAATCTATCAAACTGGATTTACCACACCATATATGACGAAAAACATATATAAGTACCAGAGTACAAGGTTCCAACTGAGTGTCTCAAAATTCAGGATCTTACACTAATAGAAGAGAAGTGAATAGAATGAATACCAGGAGAGGGATGGGGGGAGGTGGGGGTGGCTGTCGCGGTTCCTTCTTATGACGGGGTGGTGCCTTCTTGGCGCCGTACAGCTGAGCGAGACCGCGCTGACGAACCTGGCGCGGGAGCGGCTCCTCCTTCTCCACGGGCGGCACGTCGACGACGAGCTGTCTCCGTGCGACGAAAGAACGGAGCAGTCTCCCGATCCTCTGCATCCCCGCCCAGAGCGCCTTGATCACGGCGGCCAGGCGAGCCCGCCGCGTGGCCTCCTCGCCACGGTGCGGTCCTCCCTCGCGCCCAGGCAGCCGAAGGACCTGGTCCCTGCGGCGACTCCTCCCGTGCCCGTTCATCGGGCGGCGTTCTTGGCCGATGCGCGGCGAAGGAAGCCAGGGAAGAGTCGGGAGCGGGGTGGCGGTGCTGTGGGGCTGCGCTTTGCCGACCGAGGCTATCGTGCGTGTCGCGCCGTCCGACGAAGAGCCCCCGCGAGGAAGCTGTGGCCGGAACCGGGGGTGTGGCGCTGCAAGGCCACGCCGCGGAGGGCCGTACACGTCGCGCCGGCGGCGGAGAGGGCAGGCGCGGACGCGGGTCGTCGAGGCGGGGCGTTGTCGTCGCGGCGATTGATGACGTGAGGCGCTTTAGGCGGTTCTTGGAGGTGCGTGGTCGGCGGCGCGGCGAGGGAGGCGGACGGCGGTGCCGTACGGTCCGGCGAAGGAAGGTGCGGCGGAGTTTGCAGGCGCCGAGGCGGGCGGCTCGGTCGACGACAGAGGAGGGCGAGGCGCGCTGCGGGCGGTGGTTCGAGGCGCCGCGGGCAGAGTTTCTTGAGTTGCGTGGTCGGGTTGCGGGACCGAATCGATTGGAGAAGGAAGGCGGTGAGGTCGGGTTGAATTGGGGGAGGAAGGCGGCGAGGTAGGGGGAGGAAGGCGGCGAGGTTTTCCGAGAGCTTTTGCTGCGGGGTGCGGCGTTCGAGAGAGGAGGTGACCGGCGGGCGGGGCGGGCAGGGGAAGGGAAGACGAAGCGCGGGGCGGGGGAGTTTTGAAGGGAGGAAGGCGAAGCGCGGGGCCTGGGCCCTACTTGGCAGTGGCAGAGAAGTCTCAGCTTCCCCAAAACTAACTCCCAATACAACTCCCTTGCTTTCACAATTGAAACACATTGCCAACAGTTTTGGGTAGTAGACCATCAGAGAACACTCACCCAGCCAAACATCCCTCCAAAACCTGGTTGGTTCCCCCAACACTCTTACTTTGGCAGAAACCTTCCCCCTTGAGATATGTTTTCCTTAGCAGATTCATACACATGCTATCCTCCCCATTTTCTAACCTTTATATCCATTTGCTCAACAAAGATCCTCCCCACTCTTACTTTGCCACGAAGAAGTTGAACATCTTCGCTCTTGGAGTGCTCATCCTCGAGATCATCACAAGGAAGAGGGTGACATGCAGTTCGGGCATGTCACGGATTGGGCGTGGAAGCTTCATGCAGAGGGTAACGTTGATGCCGCTGTGCTCACCGCCGGCGGGGAGTTTGACGCCGAGGAGGCCATAAGGCTGCTGCAGCTCGGCATGGCGTGCAGCAACCCGAACCCGGCTGACCTGCCGAGCATGGTGAACGTGGTGAGAATCATCAGCAAGTCGGTGCGGCCACCGGACATGCCACTTCCCAAGCCACCGCAACTGGAAGGGTGGGACTCAGTGACATCTGATTATAGCACGTCAACGAGTAACTTCAACAGGACCTCATCAACATTCATGGTTGAGATGATGAACGCGGCGGCAGATTGACCGGTTATCACCCCAGAGGAAGAAAGATCTTCGAAGGAGGCCATCTCTGATCTCTGATTATCACTCTGCACATCAAAGAACGGGTTGAAGAATTGAACATATTAGCTGCTGACAGTATCTACTAAATGTAGGATGCTTACATCTTGATGCCTTGATTGGAGGTTGAGCTCTACTGATAAAGCCTCATGAAGTCATGCATGTGCTTCAGTTCTTCAACTCCCTTGCTTTCACAACTGAAACAGATTTTGAACAATTTTGGGTAGTAGACCATCAGAGCACACTCACCCAGCCAAACATCCCTCCAAAACCTGGTTGGTTGCCCACTCCCCACTATGTGTTTTCCCTCATTCATACCATTCCTTGGCTGAGTGTAGACTTTACCAGAATTGTGAACCTCCAACTCTCTTACTTTGGCAGAAACGTCCCCCCCTTGAGATATGTTTTCCTAAGCAGATTCATACACATGTTATCCTCCCTATTTCCTAACCTGTATATCCATTTGCTCAACAAAGATGTGTTCATTTCCCTAGTATCAATAAAACCAACTTCTCCAAATTCTTTATGTTTATCCAAGGCCTCCCATTTGATCATGTGAAATTTCTTCTGACCAGCATGGCGTGCACCAACCCGAACCCAGTTGACCAGCCGTGCACGGTGAAGGCGGTGAGAATCATCAGCAAGTCAGTGCCGCCACCGAACAAGCCACTTTCCAAGCCACCGATGGTGTGGCCACCAGAAAAGGGTGGGACTCAGTGATATCTGATTATAGCACATCAACAAGTAACTTCAACAGGACCTCATCAACATTCATTGTTGAGATGATGACGGCTGGCAGAGACAAATACATCTGTTCTGAAAATGAACGTGGCGGCAGATTGACAGGTTATAACCCAGGAGGAAGGAAGATCTTCCAAGGAGGCCATCTCCGATTATCACTCTGCACATGCAAAAAAACGAGTTAAAGAACTGAAGATATTAGCTGCTGACAGTATGTACTAAATGTAGGATGCTTGATTGGAGGTTGAGCTCTACTGATAAAGCCACATGCACGTGCTTCATAGTACTGCACGTGTTTGCCACTTTTTCTGAATATACTTTCTTTATTTGTTGGGAGCACAATTCACCAGTAGATACTCGTACATCCATGGTATGTAACAATAGGCTGGTTAGCCAAACAGAATAGGTTGGTACCACTGAAATGAAGCATACAAGATACTCATCCATCCAAAATTAGTAAGATGATAAAAATTAGTCATCAAGGCCTCAGCCTCACAATTAGCAAAAGGTTACTAATTTTGTATGTTTACCAGATTGGTTCCAGAAATGAAGATATCATGCTAATAATTGAAAAACAGCGTTATCCTTATCCAACTGATTTAAATCCAAAAAAATGTTGAAACAATCTAAAATTAAGTAATGATGTAGTGCATATGAATTGCAGGTTTCCTAACATATGTTCACTTTTTTAACATATATAGATACTAGATAGTTTGAACATAGCAAACCCCATATTCATTCAATTTCATCATAAGACAAAATGCTGGCAATACAAATCAGGGGCAATGATCATGTTAACAGTATTAGAGAAGCAACCACTTAACAGAACACAGAAACCCAGAATATGAACGGTTTTACTCTATGGACTTGGCTTTACCATAATAACCAATTTTCCCTTGATCGAGAAGTCCTCACATAAGCACCTTAAATTTCTCAAGAAATTTAAGCACCCACTCCAGTTGTCTCACCTGGGCTGGACTGGAAAGACTGTTCCCAAAGCTGCAGAGATTTAAAATTTTTGGAAACAAAGTTAGTTGAGGAATCAATTCTCTCATTTTACATTTGTTTTTAACCAGCCACAAGGGACTAACAAGGTGCTGCTAATATAATGGCTAATCAAAAAGGCAAACAACACTATAATGGCTAATCAAAAAGGCAAACAACACTATCTACTGTCCACAGTGCAACCAGTTAACATTAGCATTTGGTTACTAAGAGATGATGGACTCATAACAGCAGGAACAAACTTTGTTTAACATTAGATCAGCACCTCACTGCATATTTCTGTACTGTTAAGTGACATTCACAGATCTTAGCTAAGGAATTTGCAGGATTAAAGATAGTCATGATGCTTTTATCTGTAGAGTAGAAATTACAAACTCATTTTCAGCAAGGTGTTGTTGCAACAGACCTGACAAGCCTGAACTGAACCATAACTCCAATATTCCAAGACGTATAGCAGAAACACTTCCCCATGTGTCCGCACAGGAAGTGGAGTGAGTTCCCTACGAGCGTGCAGGCTTGGCGCCAAATGGAGGAATCATTGAGGTCCCTGAGCGTAGTTCCGTTCGTTCCACGACGTATGTATGCGAACATTTGCGAGCCATTGGCGAATGGCCTGCGACGGTTGCAGGCGGCGGCCGCTGGCGACGGGTACGCAGGGCACCGCCGCGTTCCAACAGCTCTGGTTGTCGGCGCGCGCGTTGGGCGGCAGCTTGGGGAGCTCCCTCCGCTCGTAGGCGACGGACGAGGGCGACTTCGAGGGGTTTCCGCCCTACCGGGGCGCGCCGGGGAGGAGGACGCGGCCGTGGCGGGCGTCGAGGGCGCGCCTGCCGCAGCGGCGCCCGGCGTGGGGCGAGCAGCAGGAGGGGGCCGGGACGAAGTCGGAGAACCGAGCTGAGGTTGCAGGCGAAGCCAAGGAGCGTGGGTGGAGCTCGCGCCGGCGGCGGCGGCGGCGGCGGAAGACGGGGTCGTCTGGCATGTACAGGATGCCATTGAACTCACTAATTCCTAACCTATTTTGAAAGGACTCAAATAGGTGATTAGCTTTCTGGTCATGCTCAGTTAGCAGAATATTGTCTAAATTGCATAGTGAGACTATGAAGTTTTTTCTATGATTGATTGTGGACACTGACTGAAAAAAGGATGTATTTTCATCTCCAAAATTGACCCATCTGATAGTACTTCTCTGCTTCCAGTAGATCCTTTTTCTTTCCAGGTGGTGAGCCAAGTGACCTTTGGTTAAATTTTTGAGCAACCATTCCAGATTGGAGAGTGGTCTTTGTTCCTCAAGGCCATCCAAAAACAAGAGAATCCAATTGCAGTTATGAATCAGCTTTGCCAAATTTAAGAACCTTTTACTCCAACATCTGAGTCCACTTCTAACTTGTTTCAATCTTTGACTGAAGGTTTTGGCTGTATTGGCAAAGAACATTGCATTATTCCAGGGATTATTGACAATACTTGTGAAATCTTCATGCTGAATCCAGTGGTTTTCAAATCTGAAATGATTGGATTTGGGGATTTTTGTCCCAATGTTGATGACAAAGGGAACATGGTCAGACACTGGTTTTGAGAGAACTTGAACATTGGTTGCTGGATAACTGATGCTCCAGGTGGGTGAAGTAAAGACCCAATCTAATTTTTCCAGAAGGGGATCAGGTTGCATATTGCTCCATGTGTATTTTTGTCCACTGAAGGGGATCTCTGCCACATCAAGATCAATGATTAGCTCATTAAACATTTGCATTTCATTAGAGTTACCTCCTAGCTTGTTTCTATCATTAGGTGATCTGTATAGATTAAAATCTCCAGCTAGGATCTAGTCCTCAAAACTTTCTCTGTCCTGATTAATAAGCCAGGTGACAAAGCTAAATTTCTTATCAGAGGCAGAAGGTGCATAAACATTAGTCACATGGAAGCTATTGTTATTAATAGAACAAAGAAACTTAGTAGTAATAGCATAGTTGTTATCCTGAACAAGAGTAGCAGAAAGAATACTGCTGTTCCAGATGGTGATTAATCCCCAGAGGCACCAGTGGAGGAAGAGAAAAAGAATTTGTCCAAATGCCTTGGACAGAATTTTTTAAAATAAAAAGGATAAAAAACTTTCTTTTGGTTTCCTGAAGGCAAACAACATGGCAAGCACAATCTGTGATCTTTTCTCTAAGTGCATCCCATTTGTTCTGGGAGTTGATACCTCTGACATTCCAAACCAAAATTTTGATATTTCTTGTATTATCCATAAGGAAACAGATAAGGTAGAGAGGCATAACTGATATACAAATACCAATTAGAAGAAACAAAGATACAAGCATGATAAGCAAAATGATCAAGATAAAAGAACTTAAAGCACAACCCAAAATAGCAAACTAGCACTGCATTACTGATCAAACTAAGTTCCACATAGTAGCAGAGAAGCTTAACCCACATCAGGCTCCAGATTAAAGTTTTACAATTATTCAGTTTGCTCGAAGGCAAGACTAGCATCACGATAACGGGACTAAAGTTCAAAGCAAAAGATCGGGGCACTCACAGTCCCTGTGCCGTAGCACTTGCAGCTACTTTTTTAGTCGACTTCCACATCATCAGCGTCGAGTTGATCATACCAGCTGGCACAACCATAGGATGCATCTGCAGGAAGCCCGTGGCAATCCCTTTGACAACTTCTTCAGTGAGGTGTGATGCCGGAGCAGTTGCAGGGCAGTAGGGATGATTGCCAGAGGCTTCAGGTTCAACACTTCAACAGCAGACTTTCCTTTGAATCCACTTGCTTTTTTGGCCTATCTCTTGCTCCTATGAAGGAATTCTTCAGGAAAGGGCTCCTTAAGCTTCTTGGCCCTCCTCTTCTTTGGGGTAAACTTGGCTGGCTTTTCAATTTCTACCAGGTCTGCCTCCTCTCCAGTGCTTTCACCATGATGTTAACTGCATCTGGCTCATCATTCTGAGGGTGTGTCAGGAAGATTAGTTTGGCCAGATCATATATATTTACAAAGAAAGATGGGACAGAGACATTTAAATCAATGAAGAGGATACCAATGCATGAGTAATGATCAGGAGTAGGGGTTTTAGCAAGGAAAAGAGATACCTCTGAGAACAACTTGCGTTGGACATTGGGAGGGGCCTCAAGCCTGATTAGAGTAGAATTGACAGTTGCAGGGGGAATGGCAGATGGTCTAGCATCAGAGACAATTATAGACTTGATCTTTGGCTTTGTGATTTTAGGTAACCCCACTATCTCTGACTCGGTTTCACTGCTATCAAAGTCTGAGCCCTTGATGATGAGGTTTCCATCTTGCAGGATCTGTTAACTCTTTTTAGTCATCACTGGCACTGTTTCCTCATAGGATGGAGCAGCAGGCAGAAGAATGAACTGTTCTTCAGTGTCAGGTGCAAGCTGAGCCAGGTTCTTCTCTTCTATTTGGGTCTCTGCAGGTACATTGGTCTTCATAGGTGCATGTGCAGTTACATTTTTAGCCTGGAGCACAAGATTGGGGACTAGTTCAGCCATAGTACCACCTGCATTAACATTAGCAGCATCTGCATTGCCATTAACACCACCTGCATTGTTCTCAATACCATCTACATTGCCAACAGCACTGCCATTCTGTCCAATCTGGTTGTACTCATAGGTAAACTGCAGGTTTTCAATTTCAATGTCATTGGAACCACCATTAACATGATGTCCCTGTTCATTGCCACCTCCCTAAATGTTGTCACCTACATTGGAGTGTGTAAGGGACAAATCTGATCCAGCAGGCGAAACAGGGCCATTCCAGTGGGGGAGCTTCAGGTAGCAGAGGGTGAAGGGGCCAACAATAGCAAAACCATCCTCATCAGGCAATTACCCAATGTTTGATCTTTTCAGACTGAAGACAGGTACAGTCCAAGACTTTCCCTTTACTGGCAAACCTGCAACAATCTTGATAGAGGAAGGTATCTTCCTATCATCATTCAGATTCACTCTAGCAATGACCCTAGCCAGAGTGGCTTTCTAATTGACCATGTTCCCAAATCCAGAGATAGCTTTGGCTATTACATTATCAGTACGCAAATCTTTAGGAAAAGCAATCAACATGACCTAGGCTTCCCTATCTAGATCTATGCTTCTAGCATTTTTGGCTTCATCATGCTTGATCACAATCATGTTATAGGAGTCAAAATGGAACAAACGACCCAAGAACTTTTCTCTATCTTGAACTGAATGGAATCTTACATAAGCATTGCCTACTGCACCCTCCATTACTCGGGTGCCATGAGAGTCCTTGAAGTACTTACGGAGTGATGTAGCCATGAGACCGAAATCCTCCTTGTTCACCGACAGCTGCAGCTTGACGATCGCCAGGTTCTCATTGCAGCAATTGTAGCAGCCCCGACGAAGACTTCATGGCGAAGAAGAGGCTGGCCCGGAGGAATCTCCACCTCCCATCCCGCTGGGACAAAAGGGCACGGGTTGACGGCGAAGTTGGCCATTGTTCCGGCATCCGATGACGGTGCCGGAGTTGAGGTGGTGGTGGGAGTGGGTGCAATGGACTGAGACACTGAGGATTTTCTCAAAATCTTTGTTCCCTCTTTAAGAGCAGCACCTGCCTCTCTCTTTGCCCCCTCGGCTTCCATGGCTTTGGGCTGGCAATCTGGTGGCGATTGGGCCTTTCCTAAAACGTCTCCACTAACTGCGGCCTGTAAATTTTCTTTTCGGGTATCTCTCTCTTTCCAAAAATGATTACAAAGGGCGCATTCTCCGGACAGGCAACTGATGCATCTTAAAATGTTAGAGTGGGCCTTCCTGTAGTGGCCGGGCCGGAGAGGATCTGGCAACCTCAGCGTAGGATTTTGAGCCAGGGTGATTCCTTTGCCTTTAGGACCAACCAAGGTCCATTCGGCTTCTTGTTCAAGGCACCAAGAGTTGTAATCCCTGATCCAATTGGGACCTTCGTTACACCAGAGAAAGAAGAAAGCAGAGAAGCAGGTGCAAGAGAAAGATTTCTGACGATAAATCATGAGACCAACATTCTTGCAGGAGACTTGGAAGCTAAACATCCAACCCGAAAGGAAAGAGACATTGAAATCCTTAGCCGTTCCTCCAAGACAAGATTGGAGGAGGAGGCTGACCTAATCAACATTGAGTTTGACAGACGAACGGCCAAAGGACACCACAAGAGTGAAACTAGGGAGAGGAGGAGAAGAGCTGACCGGATGATTGAAGTGTTGGTGTACCAGATCCTCGAATGCCAGGCCGGGGCCAAAGTCCAAATCCGACAGGCCAGGCATGTTTGCGCCAAGAACGATGGAGGAAGAACTTAATACCGGGCATCTCCGACGATGGTGGCGCTGTAGGGGAGGATTTCGGTGAGGTGGTGGTGGAGGTGGAGGTGGAGGTGGAGGGGAGGGACGCTCATCGTACGGTTCAAATGAATATTCGACCAAGGGGAGAATTCCGGTGAGGTGGCCCCATTGGAGTAACCCTTCCAAGACGTGCTTCCTGGAATGATTGGAAATTTTGAGGTGATACACTGAGCAGATTGTGCTCCTGAACTAGGACTAGGAGGCAGAGTACGATGATGGAGTGTAGCATCTGTGACACGGGATCCACAAATCACATGGCCGGGCACAATCCAAGCTCCGCCTCACCGCGCTCGATGGCACAGCGTGCGGTCATCACGCTCGAGCTCTAGTGCATTTGTGTGTGGAATGGAGGGAGTACACGCTATTTTATCCTATCAGATATGGTAAAAAACCGTAAGCTAATAGATGAAAAAATAATAGAACATTTCTTTACAATATAGATGAGTGGTGATGAAACAAATAGTTCATGTAGATGACATGTATGATAATAGATTAAAGATTTTTATTATTTCACATGATAGAGATGTCATGAGTATTTTTTAAATTAATAATAGATAACATGGATTTAGTGAGAAATGATATGGACACCTTGTATTGATTTAGTGGGGAATGATAAGGGATACCTTGTATGAACAGATAGAACATTTACTGAGGTCACTCAGTAGAAAATATGTCGACAGCTTATATGAAGAGAGAATTCATCTAGTAAAATTTTATATCTTTATAAGAGTTAGATTCTTCTCCGATGAATATGAACTCGTACC
Source organism: Bothriochloa decipiens (assembly GCA_023333625.1). NCBI lineage: Eukaryota > Viridiplantae > Streptophyta > Magnoliopsida > Poales > Poaceae > Bothriochloa > Bothriochloa decipiens. The sequence goes on along the minus strand of JALGXP010000327.1, from coordinate 28,084 downwards.
TACCACAAAATTACCCTCAATGTGCACGTGAGCCCGGTGAATGCCTCAGCAACGATGCGCTGGCAAAGCTGACTGATTGATCTATCCTTGTTCACTCGGTTCGTCAAAGCATTTGTCAGGTTTAGGAGTTCTCTTGACCGAGTCATACTGTCCCTTCGTATGACAATGCCGGGAGGATGGTTCTTCCTCACCGGTCAATTTTTTTTTCATTTCTTAGTTTGGTAGCGGAACCAAGAATTTTGTAGCTAGGTAAGTTAATAATATATAGCAACTTGCGTCAGAACATAATAATATATAGCAACGAAAAGGAGCTCATGATTGATTCTACTCGTCCCATTTCAAATTATAAATTTTTCAATATTTTTCATAAAATATATTGTTTTGTTATGCTTATAGATATAGGCTATGTCTATATATGTAATAAAAGATTTGTATATAGAAAAATCAGAAGGCCATTGAGCAAGCCGACTGGGCCAGACGAAGAAGAGGACAGGTGGTCTGCAAGTTGTTTTTGTTGGGTTGAAAAGAAAGAAGCCGAGGGAGAGAGAGAAAAAGAAACATTTCTCTTTTGTTTTCAGAATCAATTCAAAACAGGTTTTGAATTTTGGACGAAACTACACATTCCAAAAATATAAATAAATAGAATAGAATGTATTCACAAAGATTTATATGTCCATATAGTCAATTTATAATAATCAAAACATTATTTTCCCCATTTTTTTTCAATATACACAACAAAGCATAAATCAATTTAAAGGTTAATTTCATAAATCAAAATTTAAGGGTATTGCAATCTTTTTGTAGTGCATCATAAAAGTTTTATAAAATCAAGTTTATTCTCTCTCAATCCATATGAACTAAATAAAATCATTTTAAAGGTTTTTTTATACCACAATTGTTCGATCGTGAACATGCACTCCTATCTTGGTGTATGCGGCATGAAAGAATCACCTCTAATACCATTCATGGAGGTGAACTTGAGCGCGCCAGTGTGTTTGATATGTCCAAGATGGATGAAGAGGCGTGGCACCGGCATGCTCTATATGGTCATCGGCCGGAATATTGTAGATCACTGCATGATCTCAGGGCCAAGGAGATGGTGGAAGACATCCCATTAATCTTGTGAGGGGAGCAGGTACGCCACGGCTACGCTCTTGGCAAGCTCATTCCCACACGCCAATATCTGAATTCATCAATCTCTCCAATCATATTTTAGCTATCAACAACGGTGTAGATTGGAGCGAAATGAAATAGTATCATGTGTGGTTTGTTAGTTGAACACTTCAACTCAACATTTTTTTTACGGAATTCAACCCAACATCGTAGTGTCAATGTGTCATATGGCTTAGAGCTAAAAGGAAAATATGGCAGCTAGTTTATTATTTTATCTTGCTGTGATCTGATGAAATTAATCAATCGGAAAATTAGCTTGACACACATCAGAGCAGCATGCATGGAGCTGATTCAGCGAGTATTCATGGTCACCAGCTAGCCAGACCCAGACATCACATATACCAATCCAAGATCCATGACGCCAGCTGCTAGCTACCATTAGCATTACTGAACGCCGAGCAATTTGCCGAGGAAGTAGGCGAGCACGGCCAGGTTCCGGTCGACGAGGCTCTCCGAGCGTAGATCGGCGACGCCGGCAGCTTCTATGACGCGGTCCCTGCACGGCTGCACCCCTCCACCTGCGCGACGCCGTCCCTGTAGACCTGCCCGAGGTCGTCCCCGTCCACGAACCAGCACGCGACCAGGGCAGCAACGACGCGGCCCATGGATGGTGTCCGTGGCCGCGCGGTAGGCCTCCTCACAGGACGCGTAGGCGTCCTTCTCGTCGCCGGGCAGCGAGGCGTTGCAGCACTAGTCAAAGCCTGCGCGCGCGTGCCTTAGAAATTTAATGCGAGTAGAGAAACCCTTTCCTTCTACACTATTTCCAAAATATGGATGCGTTGGAAACTGGCAGAATCTCTATCAGTTGAAAGAGAAGCAGATATGATTTTGTGAAAAATTACAATCTAGTATAAAAAAGATTGCAGTACCCTGAAATTTGGATTTATGAAATAACCTTTAACGTATTTATGGTTTGTTGTATACATTGAAAAATATGAAAAATAATCTATTTAGTTTTTCAAAATAAATTATAAGGATCTCTGCATATTTGTGTACAAATACTGCTGCATTTGTATTTTTGGAACATGTCGTTTTGACCAAAATGCAAAACCTATTTTGAATTGATTTTGGAAAACAAAAGAAAAGGGTTTCTTTTTCTCTATCCCTTGTCTTTTTTTTTTTTCCAGATCACAATAGCTTCCAAGCTACCTATCCCTCTTCTTCATCTGGTCCAGTCACCCTCTCCCCATAAGCACAGCTTCTTTTCTTTGAGCCCTCACGGCCTGTGCAGCCTGGGCCCACTCCTTCCTCCACTCTGTTCCTCTGCCAAGCCGGCCCGACGTAGTGGCCCCACAGGTCAGCGTGTGCCCCAGTTGTTGTTCGTTCCCACCACGCAGCACGTCTTGGCTGTCTTGCGTGGCCTCACCCTCTTTCTATTCATTGAGTTCATATACATATATTTCCAGTCCAACTCTGAATGTGGTTTAGCCTTCCGTAAAATTAGTCTGACTCCGTCTTTTCCAACTCCAGTACGTATTGATCAAGCAGGAAAATCCTCTCTTCTGTTCGTCCGTGCAGTAATTCCACCATGTACATGCTTTCGTGTGCTTGGCATAACAGCCGTCCATCACAATCAGGTTTGTATAATCAGTTTGCAGCCCGCCAGATTCTAGCTTAATGCAAATCCTGTTCTTTCAATGATTGATCAAGTTGTTCTAAAGTTTAGTACGTATAACTTCAAACTTAGTATTTATTTTAGCATTTAAGTTTCATCGTTAGAAATAAAGGTTTACAAATTAATAATACTATCATTTATACACCATTCTACTAAAAAATGGAGTTAAATGATTCAAAAAAGTATGAATTTGGTAGGTATGTTGTACATATTAATAATTATTATTTTACATAAAAGTTCTCTCTTCTTGTCATGTGAACTTTACAATTTGAAGTTGTTGTTTTTCTCTCTAACAATCTAGCACTCTTCCGTTCATAGCAATGCGTAAAACAATTTCATATATATTTATCCTTTGTTGTTGATGCTTGGTGTACTGTTTTCTTATTCATTGTTTGTTTGCTTGTATATATGCATATGTGTGCTTCTGCTTGTTTGTTTGTCGTTTGCTTTGCATATGTCGTTCGCTACACTTAGATGAAGGCAGGAACATGAAAGACTAAAAACAAGGTATTCTGAGCACCTATATTTTCCATTAAAGGCATGTATAATATGAGTGAATCCCTGAAGCTAGATATATATATAGGCGTGGTTTGGAATGGATATAGGTGTGTTAACTAGAAAAAATCAACTAATAATGCTACATTAATAACTTCTGTAAAAAAAAAGGAGAAAGGAATGAACACTTAGCTAGTTACCTTGGTTTTCTCTGGGAATACTCCTTCACCGTCTCCGAATACCAGCTAATATAATGGAGAGGACAGAGGACAACCAATGCTGAAAATCAAAGGGACGAGAGCTGGAGACAGTGCAGCTCGTTGGCCCCTTCGCATGGACTGAATTTTGGAGCCCTCGCAAGTCGGCCTGGGCATTTGGTCTGTACCTGACAATTAGGTTCGGGTTTTTTGTTTTTTTATTTTGGTTTTTTTTCGGTCTTCGGTCTTTGGTTTTTAGTTTACCTGAGAAACCGACAGTTCGGTCTTCGGGTTTAGGTTCCATCTGTTCGGGTTGGCCTGAAAAAAGACTGATGTTTAGTACTACACGATATTAGTCCAGCAACATCAGTTCATTGCATAAAAAAGCTGCAAAACTGCAACCGGTCCAGGCGCCCAACACTCCATCAACACACACGCTTACGGTACAGTTTACACCTGGTGACGGCGGAGGCAATCTGATGACGGCAGACAGCGGCTCGATGAATTAAGGCGGATGGCGCTGCTCGTCGCCTCGGCAGGCGACGGGGGCCCTTGAGTCCGGCCGCTTGGACCGAGCAGCCGTTCGAGCACCCCGCGCGGGAAACCGCACGCAGCAGGAAGCGCGTGACCGTGGGACAAGCAGCACCGTACGTTGCGCGTGGAACATCGGTGTTATGAAACATAGGTGGAATGTCGGCCGATATGTTCTAGAACACGGAAGAAAACGACAGAACATCGGAAGAAAACGACAGAACATCGGCTTATGTGTTCTGGGACATCGGAAGAAAACGATAGAACATCGGTCGATGTATTTTGGGACATCGGTTGATGTTATGTGGAACATAAGTCGATGTTCTGGAACATCAGCGTCAATTCTAACAAATACAATAACAAATACAATGAACAATTATTTTCTATGGAAGGACAATAGACAATAAACAAACAAAAAGGATAAGGATAAGAAAAAAAAAGAAAAAACAGAAACATATGTACTCGTACGATGACACGGCAACGGAGGCGGCCTCGTACGCTTCCCACGCAGGCCGCTCGGATGGCGACTGTGGTCCGAGCGCTTGGACCCCAAGATTGCCGGCAGGCGACGCAGGTTGCGGCGATGGCGGCTCCTTGGGTTGATGTGGTGTGGCCGTGGGCCATGTGGCTAGGCAGGTTGGGGGCTGGGGCGATGGTCATTGGGTTATAAATTCTAATGGGCTTGGGGACCTATTGGTCAAATCCTGGAGAGAAGGGCTAATTTGACAGTGACCTATTCCATGGTCGACATGGCGCGATGGGAGAGAGATAAGTGGCATGCTCTCGACCATGGAATCATCAGGGTTGGCAGGTCTTGGATTTGACCTGACCCAGAACCCACAACTCGAAGGGAGAGGACAATATCCAGGAATTTCAGGGGCAGCTTTGGCTCATACCCAACTCGGAGTCGTGCCTCCAACTGTCTAGGGTTTGCAGTGCAGAGAGGACAAATATGGTATGGTGAGGACTGAGGAGAGATCCTTGGGAGAAGAAAGAGTTCATAGTTGAAGATTGTGCTACCCTGTTGGTGCAGGTGATGTGTTGGATGTTCCTCCAAAGAAGTTGAATTTTGCTAAAGATTGTTGTGGGAAAGGGAGCAGGAGATGGCAAACAAGGGGAGGAGCGCAGCCTACGTCTAAGGAATCTAGCGGAGAGTGGTTAGATTGGAGTGGGGCAGGATGGGACCAGTTTCCTCCTCATCCATATCGGCTGCATCAACCAAAACCGCCACCACCATCCTTCCTAACAGGCGCCGCCACTGCCATATGGTTATTACCTGAACCAAATGTAGCCCCCTCCACCACCCTTCTTTGGTCAGCGGTACTTTGGACCCATACCTAGGGGTAGAGGGAGGCAAGGAGCAAACAGAGGGAAATCAAGGGCTAGTGGGCATGCAACAAACAAGACCAAATCAAGAACAAAAGAGGGTGGAGTCAGATTAGAACTAAAACCGAGCTGAAGATGGTTGTGGCTGGTGAAGAAAAAGGGTGAGACAATCTCATCTCCAAAAGATAAATTCATGGATGTTGTCTATTTCATTTATGGAAAAGTTGGTCATTGCAGTACAACTTGCAAAGCTAGATGTGTATCATTTGCAAGGAGGATCCCGTGGAGAGACAAACGTGAGGAAAGTCCTCTAGCCGCAGTTCTCAAATTGACAAAACACCCTATGAGAGGGAAGCAACACCACCATAGAAGTTCCATCTTTTTCCTCCTCATCCTTTCACCGTGTACCCCAAGGCTCCCTAAAGGGTAAGACTTTTGACTCTTCCAGGGCAGGTTGTCTTGGACTCCCATAGTTCATCAGCACATTGCCTTCTTCATGCACACATGAACACTCACTCACATAGAGCTCTCCTAGCTCTCTCGCCCACTATTTGTAATCTTCTACAACAAATTAATATAGATGTGGGTAGCACATCAGCACCATGACTAGAAGTAGGGACATTCTGCCTAAACCAATATATATAATCCCTTATGCCCATCTTAGCTCACCATCTGAGCCTAAATTCGCAATCAGACAAATATACCTGTCATCGCTTGCAAAAACACCATCACGAGGCTTGACATAAAAAACTAGTCAATGATAAAATAATCAATATAACATCTCTAAGTATAAGCCCCATTTAGTTGTATTCAGCTATTATTGGGTATTATACTTTTCGATCAAAACCAAATAGCTGAGGGGCTACTATTAGGGGTGCATTATAATTAAGTTAGGGACCCCATTAGTCTTTTCAGGTTCTAGTTACATAGTGATAGGGCTTGTCAGATCATGTTTAGGGTCCATTTGTAACCTTTATTGGTTCTTTTGTAAGGGCAATCCCCACTAGAAGAAATAATTAAAACCTACCTTCCCATCTCCCCTATAAAAGGAGAGGAGGGATGTGGGAGGTGGAGGGGACTCACTTGGCCCTTATTTCATTTGAGTCTCTCTTTCTCACTCTCTCCCCTCTTACATTGGTGTGCTGCACAAACATCACTTGTCCAATATCTTTTTAATACCTCATCCTTCTCCTTCCCATCATTCTTTAAATAATAGAATTTTACAATCATTTCGTATTGATTTGGCCTAAGGGCGTAAATGTTTACTCTGTCTTATAAATATGTGTTCAACCATGTAAAAAGTTTCCTATCATAGTATAGCTCTTCTCAAGTTTAATGGACAGAACCCTCATGCTTATCCTTCCTATTATTCTCTAAATAATAGAATTTTACAATCATTTCTGATTGATTTGGCCTAAGAGCCTAAATGTTTACTCTCTCTCTTATAATTATGTGTTCAACTAACTAAAAGCTTTCCTATCATAGTATAGCTCTTCTCAAGTTTAATGGACAGATATTGCAAGAACAATTCTTGAGTAAATTATAGCTTCTAGAAGGGTATTCTTCACTAGTTCAACTTCTGTACAATTTGGATACCCTGAAATAATGCGCTTGTAATGACCTAAAAATTACTAGAATGTTTTTACAAACATCATGAACATATGTCATGATTCTCTCTTACGACGCGGTGGTGACTTGTCGCCATACATCATAGTGAGACTGCCGCATTGCGCTGACCACCCTGGTGTGGACTACTCAAGGGAATGGTTGATTATCTTGGAGTTGGTGTAATAACTAGTAGTTAGTACCTTTTGAGTGTTCGTCATTCATTGTTAAGACCTAAGAGCTCTTGTTGATGACAATTCCAGAAGATGGTGTTGTAGATGTGTATGCCGAAAATCATGAGCAGGATGCAAAGTCCAAGCGTACACCAAGAGATCTGCAACTACTCCAATACTGATGTGAGGTCCATGGCAATATGATAAGCTATGACATGTTTGTGTGCCTGGGCATATCCCAAACGTAAATAATTATGCCATGTATGATATTTATATATTTGAAACTTATGTATGACAATTATGTACTCAAAACTTTTACAACTAATGTATGACAATTATCTATTGTATGACAATTATCTATTTGCACTTATGTGTTCTCTATTATTTGAATGAAAATGATAGTGAAAGGAACTGGGCACATCAATACATCAGAATATTAAGGTTCACATGTCATTGACATTGATAAATCTGGATCAAGTAACTAGACCTATTTTATAATACTAAAACAAATGTCACTTAAACATTTGCATCAGAACCAACACAGGGAGAATGTTAGAATTGAAACCTAACAGCACTCTAGTACTGCGACTCCAACACATATCATCCAATTCATGTGTCCTTGCTTCTTGTTCTTCGTGTCCCCCTTCCAAGCTGAAGCTGTAGGTTCTTTCTTGACTTGTTTAGCCTATTCAAACATCTCAGATTGTACAATCCCCTACACATTGTCTACCTCTTCCATTGGATGGTAATGGCACATCTTAGATTCTTGAAGCATCTCATAATGAACAAGAAAGTTGGAATATTCTTCTTCAAAGCATGCCATTGATGATCGACCAAGGTGTTGAGCAGGTTCCTGCAGTGATCTCATATATCTCACATGGCGACGAGGGCAGGGTCGGTAGCTTGGACCTAGCGGAGCCGTGCAATGATGACAAAGCAAGGCGTGGAGAGGGCTAGGACGGAGCCATCCTTGGAACTGACCTTGGTGTCGCGCCATGAGAGCGCGTCGGGCACATGGCCTGTATTCAACAGTGAAGTCAAATCCAAGGTGCTTCCTGACTCAATGGTTTTGGGGAATCATTGTGAGGCATTGGTCGAGGAGGTACTTCTGGCTATAGCGATCAGTCCACACCGTGAAGCAGCAACCCTAGAGGTATAGACACCTGTCGCGGATGGCATGGATGAGGCTGATAAGTTCCCATTCATAGGTAGCAAGGAAACGATGGCATGGTGTGACAAGTTGCCTGAAGTAGGGAATAGGGTGCTTCTCCTGGATGAGCACCGCCCTGAATCCATGCATTGACGCATCGCACTCGGCGATGAATGGCATGTCAAAGTTGGGGAGGGCTAGGACCAGGGTCGATGTGATCATGGATTTGAGGGCCTAGAAAGATGCGATGGCGTCCTCTTTAGGAGCACCATGAGGGGTGCCACGATAGAACCATAGTCGTGGATGAACTTGCGGTAGTACTCCGCAAGGCCAAGGAACCCCCTGACCGCATGTGTTGATTGGGGCTGGGGCCAGTCGATGATTGCCTGCACCTTAGCGAGCTCCATTGTGATGTCGACATCAGAGATGACGTGCCCTAGGTAGGAGATGGAGCCAACCGCAAACGCGCACTTGGAGCGTTTGATGAAGAGCCGGTGTTGATGCAACATCATGAGGATGCCCTCTGGTGCCGAAGATGATCCATACAAGTGGAGCTATAGACAAGTAAATCATCAAAAAATGACAAGCACAAACCGGTGGAGGAACGTTTGCAAGATGTCATTCATCAATGCTTGAAATGTCGCTGGCGCGTTGCATAGCCAGAACTGCATCACTAGGAACTCGTAGAGGCCGTCAAGGATGCGAAACACTATCTTGGCAATGTCTTCTTGCCACATGCGGACCTGATGGTACTCTAAATAGAGGTCGAGCTTGGTGAAGAATTTGGCACCGTGAGGCCCGTCTAGTAGCTCATCAATGACAAAAATGGGGAAGGCGACCATGATGATGGTGGTGTTCAAGGCATGGTAGTAGAAGTAGAAATGCCATGATCCATCAGCCTTCTTGATGAGGAGAACCGGGGAGGAGAATGCCTAGGTGCTTCGGTGAATAAGACCCTGGTTCATCATGGCAGCACACTTGTGTTCTAGTTTGTCTTTGTGCAGCGTCAGGTACTGATAGGGATGAACTGCCACTGGTTGCACCCCAGGGAGCAAGACGATGCCATGGTCATGGCCACATGGGGAGGCAACCCATGGGGTTTGGCAAAGATATCGGTGAAGGAGGACAAGAGCTCGTCCAGCAGGGTGTTGCTGGCTGTGGTGGTGCTAATGGTAGGAGCGACCTGACCGCTGGCCAACGCTAGTGCACCTCACGTCCCTCCTGGTAGGAAGTCATGGAGCAGGCGCTTAAGTCCCACAGGACAATGTTGTGAGCAACTAAGTCCAACGTACCACATTGTAGCTCACGACCAACATGATGAAGAGATTGGTGGAGAACTAGTCACCATCGATGGAGAACACGACCTACCAAATGACGCCCAGACAGGAGACGCGGTCACTGTTGGCCACTGTAGTCGTGAGCCTAGGGCTACGCTGGATAGGTAGCCTGGATTGGCGCACAACTCCTTTGGAGATGAAGTTGTGGGTGGATTCCAAGTCGAGGAGGGCGGTGAGGTTTGAGCCGCCCAGGGCAACTTGGATCTACATGGTGTCGCTGAAGGCCACACCAGTGATGGCATGGAGGGACAAGTGGGGCGTCTCCTCAGAATGGCATCCTCAACGAACTCTAAGGGTTCAGCGGTGTCTTCCTTCTTGGCGCCGTTGATGGGGAACAGGCGCTTGCAGACACGGTTATGCCCGCGCACGAACTTCTCATCACAATTGTAGCAAAGTCCCAAGCGGCAGGGCCCGTCCTGCTCAACCTAGGTGAGGCGACGGATCAGCCGACCCTCCACGGTGATCATGGAAAGTGACAGCTTGTTCACCATAGGCAGTGCTGGCGGCGTGAGCTATGGGGGAGGTGGAGACAGAAGGCCCCGAGCCGTAGTTTTGGGAGGGGGTGTCGAGTACTGCGCCTGGGGCTCCATCTTGCGGGCCAGGCTCATTGCCTCAGCGGTGGTTTATAATGATGATTTTATACCACAAATTATTATCCATAAATAGCAGAAATAATGATAATTATATAAATAAAACATTTATTACTCACCTATTTTCACATGTATTAGAGATATATTATTTTACATAACTTATATATAAAAGAGTGGAAATATGGTGAAAATAAGCTTTCTAGACAAGCATATTTCATGGATTAATGAAGAAGCCCAAATCCATATCGCGAACCAAGGACAAACGCTATCAGGAACGGGGTCCAGGGACACAAGGAAGACCATCAGCCAAACGGGAGGCCCAACGGGCCCACTCATGGGGCAACTATCCTAGGAGGGTGACCGCACCCTACTAAGGCCTCTCGTGTCAACCTTCGTCATGTTGGTTCCTAGTGATGTGGCAATGTTGGTTATGATGGTCACCGCCTCAATATCACATGGGATACGTCGATTTGGACATCTCCTTGACAGCTACTCTATCTTCTTCTTGATGGCTACTCCACCTACCCATACATATAAGAAGAGGCAGAAGGCCCCCTAGGACATTCAATCAATAATAATTCAAATACATCAGAGAGAAGAGAGTAGCAGTTCCATCTTGTAAATATTAGATAGGATTGAGAGAGTACAAGATTAGAGTGAGTTTAGAGTCTTCAGCTCAGACTCTTAGGAGGAGTGCTGAACTTGTCGACTCGCTCTATGCTTGTACTCTGTAGATCTAAACTACTTGAAGTGAAGGTTCATGTTCTTCTTTAATTAAAGTTTTCTTATTTAATCTAGTTTAATTCAATCTTGATTTATGGGTTCATCGTTTGTTCTTGTAACGAGAACTCTGGTTATGGGACTCCGGTGGTAACGGCCTCCTCACGTCATATCAGATTTTGTAATCGATAGTGTAGACGTGGTGTCTAGACTAAAGGTTACCTTCATTTGTCTCGCTTACCCATGGCCGTGGGGTGGGGCGTTAAGGTAGTGACAACCTTAACATAACCTGGTTACTGCCATGTTTGGTTTGGAGGCAAGTTGTTAGCCAGTATCGCTGATCTACTAGGTGCAAGCCAGTCCTCGAAGCAAGCTAAGATTGATTAGACAAAATTAGATATAAAAGCTTAGTTAAAGATAGAACCTCATCCTAGTCGCTATCTCTGTCTCTACAGTTTAATTAGAGTTTAAGGATTAATTAACAATTGTTCCCTAAAGAAATATGATACCCTAAATACTATCAGGTGAAGTGCTATAGCGGTAGTTTTGTGTGCTTGCAGATTTATCTGCATTACGTTAAGAAATACCAACAGGTCTACGAGTGGTGGACCTCGACATTGAGGCTGAGTGGTGGAAGAAGGCCGTCGGTGAAGAGTTGCACCTGCTATGCCTCTTCGAGGGGACCAATTCAAGGCAGAAGCATCTGGAAGCGGTCCAGTTACTTGGCGATGGTACTCAACAACGGTATCTGTGCGCCGACAGTTGGCCAGCTCAAAGAGCGGGATGGAGCACATGACAGCTCATAGTGAAGGTGCCGGAGGTCCTTGAAACGCCGCCAAGACAAGATGCCTTTATCCTGTTGGACATGGATGTACCACATCTGGGCACCTTCCTCCAAATTGTTTGAGGCCATCCACACCTCCTCCTCCATGATTCTCAATTGATGAAAATACATCGCATCTATTAATGAAGATGAGGGGATTGGACTTGCCTTCGTATTGCGATAAGTACATCTTCTAACACCGTGGCAGCCGGTCCTAGTGGTGTGCGCTACCAGTCCCGCTGGCAGACATGGGGGACGGAGGTGGCCAGGGTTCGATGTTTAGGCACCGGATCTCCTGTGAATTGGCCATGACCGAGGCCTGCAAGGTCTTGACAGCAGCGCCCAGGGTCTCCAAGGTAGCCTTGATGTTGCTTGTCGCCCATGGTGACGGAGCAGGATGGGCAGTGCAAAGGGCGACTGTGGTGGCGAAGTGTTGCCAGGTTGTCAAGGGCGTCAAGCCCCAGGATAGCCAGACCTTGACTACTGAGTTTGTAGTCACGCTTTGTGATCTAGGGCGAAGTTTTGCCCATCTGCGCCTAGCTTTAGAGGAGAGAAAGAGATTAGGGATAATAATTTGCTTGATTCTTGAGAAGAGCTCTAAGTACAAGAATATATAGCCCTTGGCTACTCACAAACTTGAGCTAATTTGTCCTAAATTAAAGGAAACAAACGATATCTTTCAATCTAGCTACATGCCGATGTTGCATGCGCTGCTAACGCCCGTTCATCAGTGCGCGAACGTCCCAGGCGCGCCGTTGCCTCGTATACGGGTGGCCCCACATGATAGATGTGATGGATATGAATTGCGGATTTTCTAATAGGTTCATATTTTTCACTTTCTTAAACATATATAGATAGTTTCAACATAAGAAACCATATTCATTCAATTTCATCACAAGATAAAATGCTAGCAATACAAATCATGATTAGTTACCATCTTACACACAAGTTCTGTATGACTTGAGAGCAATGATCATGTTCACAGTATTAGTGAAGCAACCCCTTAAACTGAACACAGAAACCTAGAATATGAACAGTTTTACTCTAAAGACTTGGCTTTACCATAACCGATTTTCCCATGATCAATAAGTCGTCACATAAGCATCTTACATTTCTCAAGAAATTTAAGCACCCACACCGGTTGTCTCACCTGGAATGGAAAGACTGTTCCCAAAGCTGCAGAGATTCAATTCTCTCATTTTACATTTGTTTCTAACCAACCACAAGGGACCAATACCAACAAGGTGCTACTAATATAATGGCTAATCAAAAAGGCAAACTACCCTATCTTATTCTCCACAGTGCAACCAGTTAACATTAGCATTTGGTTATTAAGAGATGCCATTTGGTTATTAAGAGACGATGGACTCGTAACAGGAGGAGAAAACTTTTTTGACAATAGATCAGCACCCATATTTCTGTACTGTTAAGTGACATTCACAGATCTTAGCTAAGGAATTTGCAGGATTAAAGATAGTCATGATGCTTTTATCGGTAAATCAGTAGAAACTACAAACTCATTTACAGGAAGGCATTGTTGCAAGAGACCTGACAAGCCTGAACTGAACCATAACTCCAATAAGCTAAGACGTATAGCAGAAGATGCAACGGATTTGATGAGTGGATCCAATTTTTCTTTCATGGAGTGGATCCAAAATTGGCATTGGAGAGTTGCTACTTCTGCATAGTTGTTCAGTGCAGACAGGAATTGATCCACACTGATACATGTTTAAGGAAAGAGAAGCAAACTCAGCTGTATATCAGTTCGAGACTTCCAGGAGGGTGCGATAAGCATGGACTGAATATAACTTCAGCTGGGATTTGAAAATGAAACATAGTTTGACAGATGAACATGAAGAACTCAACCAAAAGTAATATATGACCAAGATGACTATCACTGTTCTTAATCAAATTTCTTAACATCTTCAGACGAAATCTTCTCGGCTTGCCACTTCTGAATTCATCAATCTCTCCAATTATATTTTAGCTATCAACAACGGTGTAGATTGAAGCAAAATGAAATAGTATCATGTGTGGTTTGTTAGTTCTAACACTTCAACCCAACATCGTAGTGTCACATGCATGGCTTCAAATCTTTTCAGCTAGTGTTGAGAACCAGCCCATACACATACTCACTATTGAACAGACTCCAGACATAAAAACAAAATCGTAGCTAGTTTATTGTTTCGTCATGCTGTGATCTGATGAAATGAATCAACCGGAAGGTTAGCTTGGTACACAGCAGAGCAGCATGCATAAAACCGATTCAGCAAGTTTTCATGGCCACCACAGACAGACGCCCAGGCCCAGACATCACATTTCACATAGATCAATCCAAGATCCATGACGCCAGCTGGTAGCAAACTAGCAACTAGCATTTACTGAACGACGAGCAATTTGCCGAGGAAGTAGGCGAGCACGGCCAAGTTCCGGTCAACCAAACTCCTCGCATAGATCGGCGACGCCGGCAGCTTCAAGACCCGGTCCCTGCACCCCTCCATCTGCGCGACGCCGTCCCTGTATACCTGCCCGTGGTCGTCGCCGTCCACGAACCGGCACGCGACCAGCGCGTCGACGACGCGGCCCATGGTGTCCGTGGCCGCGCGGTAGGCCTCCTCGCAGGACGCGTAGCCGTCCCTCTCGTCGCCGGGGAGGGAGGCGTTCTCGTGCAGCGCGCTCGCGGCGCGCGCGGTGTCGTCATAGGACGCGAGCGCGCGCTTGGCGCCCACCAGGGCGTAGAGGTCCACACCGTTGGATGGGTACGTGACGTCGCGGAGGGCGTCCTTGCAGAGCTCGTACATGAGCTCGGTGCCGGTCGCCTTCTCGCACGCGGCGTCCACGGTCATGGAGGGGACGTTGGAGCATGCGGATGTGGCAGGAATGGGGTGGTGGAAGAGTGTGGAGAAGAAGGCGAGAAGGGGGAGGAGGAAGACGAAGGCAGTTGCGGCCATGGTTATTATGAGGTAGCTGCTGATTTTGAAGTTGTGCATCTGTGCTAGCGATGTACATATAAGGCGTTCCTTTGGTTTTGCATTTTGCTTATCCAAGTGTGTGCCCAAGACGAATGCTGAATTTTGGATTTGACTAAAATTTGCATTATTCATTTGGTTGATCACTTAGGGTATGTTTGGTTTCCAGGATTAAAACTAAAGTGGACTAAAATGTTTTAGTCTCTTTTTTTTCCACCTTAAGTGATTAATGCAATTAAGTGTTTTAGTCTTATTTTAGTCATTTTGTTTGGCACATTAGTCCCTAAAGTGACTAAAGTTTAGTTTACTTTAGTATTAGTCAGGAAACCAAATGAGGTCTTAGAGCACTCATAATGCAGACTCCATGATAGAGTCTAAAACTATTAATTATCTCAAATATTATGAACTTGAGTTTAAATAAGACTTAAAGTCTTATTTTTTTTCTCCCTCTTTCTTCAATAAATATGCTGTCACATAAGCAAAATACCATAAATAAGGGATAATAAATAGTCTTAGACTCTGTGATAGAGTCTTGCATTGTAAGGTCCTTTAGATAAATACAAAATTGGCACATTATTCCGTGCCCATTCATTTTTTCTAGGAAGTAGTTGGGTGAAATAGTATCCGCCTCATTAGTTCATTTCTGTTTCTTAAGAATAGTTGGGTCATAAATTTTTACCTGCAATCGTTCGTAACCCTGTGCCTCGTCGTTCATTTTGATTGTAAAAGTTTACCGAAACCTTAGCTAACAATTCGCCGTTAACCAAAATTGGCTCTGGCAAAGTTGTTGCCTTCAATTGTTGTACATGACACATATTTGGGTGGTAACCAAACTAGCCCATGGTGATTGATTTACATTTCTTTTGCTGTAAGTATTGTACATATTGGTTAATATATCATATATAACGAGCAATTCCGGAAACCAAATAAACTGAATTCACGCAGACCGAACGTCACGGTCAATTTTGTCTTCTTTGATTAAAGCTGTAATAGTCGGGCTTCATCGATGAGCTACGTGCATGTTTTTGTCTCTAGCGAGGTAAGTCACATAAATTTTGCAATGGAAAATTATTGCAGGAAGTCAATGTCGTCGGTGGATGTAAACCAAAAGGTCAACTCAAGTTTTGGATATTAGCATTTGAACCTGCAGCTAGAAATGCGTGCCTTTTGAATTGATAATATGTGTAAATAAGACTTGCATATGGAATAATATAAGATTTTATATAAACTAGGCAAATTATACATTTTCAAGCCTAAATTCCGAATTTTGTTGTGTGACAAACACAAGTATTTCCTCCATTCCAATTTATCGTTCGTTGCCATTTGTCAAGATCTGGTAGTATCGGAAACTATTATATTCCGGGTACGCCCAATCAATTCTTTATCAAAGCTCTTGATCAAAGCAATGGAGAGTTTCAAGCTTATCTCTGGCTATCTCTACTGGTTTATTAATTCAGCAACTTTATATATAAAATGCTTCTCTACATGCCTTGATGAGCAGCTTTATATGCAGCAAGCCCTCCGGTTCATTGACCCTACTCGTCCGTCTTATCTGTGCAAGCTCCTCTTGACTTTTTATACCTCAAATTTGACTGTTTGTCTTATTAAAAATTTATACAAAATATTATTTTTTTTGTTGTGGCCTTATCTTAATAGCTATTCTTTAGCTAATCCTCGGTGCCTATAAGGAAAATGGACCTCAGACCAAATTGGACTAACATCGTTACGAGTGTTTATATTGTATTCCAATAGGATGTAAACGTGCTTCAGGTGCCCAGCAGTAGGAGGACTGGACTCGGTGACACCAGCATTCGATCGATTCAGAGAGTTCTAGAGTGGCTTAGACTAGACTCGCACTCCGTGTCCAGTGAAGGAGCGCGCCAATAGCTGGGTTATACTTGTGAGAGACAAGACGTGTCCGGTGTGGACATGGGCAGCGTCCGGTGCTAGCCCAAAATGTTGGGCTTGGCTCAAACGACTTATGAATAGATGCCCCAAACGGCCATTTGATGGGTGGAAGGGTAAGGAAATGTACCATTAGTGTTTGACACACTGTTCTGAGCTCTCCACTTCCATATATAGTGCTTAGTGATACATTTGGCGACTAACATAGGTGCTTTGTGAAGTGCTTAGGTTAGTTAGACCGCTTATATGGCCATCACCGTGTATGAAGGGAACAAGACTTGCGACAATTCAGCCAAAAGCATGATAGTGAAGATGGCGAGGAGCAGTCCGGGAGAGGCATGCCGATAGGAAAATGGGAGACCCACTTGAATGTGGGGAAGGCGTAAGACTATCTAGGGAGTTACCCGAGTAGAAGCTTGGTCCTTGCGAGGGGCTCCAACGAGGAGGGGGAAGCTTTAGCGCTCGATATTCTTCTTTTTTGCCCCTTTATCTTCTACATTTATTTTGTGTACCTTAGTTATGTGCTTATTTTCCAAGCTTAGTTGCAAGCTATTTTTTTTTTTGACAATTTTGACGAGCTAGTCGATTAGATTAGAACCTAGAGAGCATAGCATTTGCAGTAGAGATAGCAACACATGTAGCAAAACATATATAGTAGCACATTTATTTAGATAGGTTTCACTAGGGGATTTTAGAGGCTATTAGTTAGAAATAGATTTTTAGGCTGTCTCATTCACCTCCCTCTTTGACGTCATGGTCCTTTTAGTGTCAACCTTTACTTGAGACTCAGTGACCTTGTCTTTGGCAGCTTGCTCCTTCATATGGTCCTGAGCACCTTTGATACCTTCTTTTCATAATTGAGCCTTTGTCCAAGACCTTGCATAGTTGAAGTAGGTGAAGTAATCAACGTAGGGAAGGTAGTTGTAGTGATCATGACATGTCTTCAAGCTTTCACTCAGGGTGCCAGGCAAAGCTTGTCTTCTGGCAGATTGTTTGTATATAATGCGCTCCTCGCTAGCCCCATTTCACTAATGCTTGTAAGAAATTTTTCCACATGCTTGAAGTAAACGATGTAGGCATGGTTGATGTCACAGATCTCGCTCATAGATCGATAGAGATCCCTCACTCTAATTGTTGGCGAAGGCGAAGTAGAAGAGGCTGATGGCAATTCCTCTGCTACAAAATATTAGCGAAGATAAAGTCAAGATGTTGATGGTGATCTCTCCCTGCTGTAAGTGGAGAACGCGGCATCAGTTAATGATACAGCTCCTTACAGAAATGTTGTTAATGTAGCGTTATTAGTTGATGGTAACTTGATGCTAGATATATGTGTGTTAACTAGAAAAACCAACTAATAACTAATTGTTAGCTAAACAGTAGGTAAGACCTTAGTTGGTGTATTAGCTATGGATTAAACCAAGGTCCTAATTAATTTACAGGACATTTCTCCTTTTTTTTTGCGAGAGTATTTTTCTTATTTGACAATCATCCTCATATTTATAGGGTCCCCTTGTAGGTACAGGTGACCACATTAAGTCCTTGTTTCGATCCATAGTGGCAGCAATTAGCTGTTAATAATTATCTCCTTGTACAACAAATAGTCTAGCTACTACTCAATACCAACTAAATAATAACTTTCTCACTAGTTGGACCAAACTAGTACTTAGCTAGTTGATAGCTCAGAATTTATATTAACTAGCTATCTATTATCAGCTAATTGATATTAATTTGCATTGTGTCACTAGTTGGACCCCAAACGTACTTAGCTAGTTGATAGCTCATAATTTATATTAACTAGCTAGCTATTATCAGCTAATTGATATTAATTTGCATTGTATTCACAGCTACTCATTCCATTCCGCGTGCATGTATGCATGGTAGAGTGAAGCCCTGAAGCTAGATATATAGGTCGATCTTTGGATCCACTGAACTAACTACTAACTATTAACTGGAAAAAGCAACTAATAACAAATTGTTAGCTAAACGGCAGGTAAGAAATTAGCTGGTACTAATGGATTTTTACTAACTAAATATTAGCTGTACGAAGGTATTGTTGCGTGGGATATCATAAGAAACAAAAAAAATGTGGCATCTTGGTTGTACTGGGTATTTTTCTTATTTGACAATCATCCTCCTATTTATAGGGGCTTCCGGAAGTTCCCCAACACAAACATCAACCAGCCATCAAAACTGCTTCAAACATGAAGAGAGCCGCCGCTATGACCTTGCTCCCAGCAATAGTTATCCTGCTGTCCGCCATCGTCTTCACCGCCGGCGCCACATGCCCCAACGTGCCCACCGTGAAAATGGACGACGTGTGCAATAAGCTGCGTGTTCCCGACTGGAAGCGCGCCTGTTGGCGTTGGGTGATGGCCAACTCGTCTTCTTTTCCGGAGACCGCCGAGCTCACTGACTACGTGATCATGGCGGCCAGGCACGCCCATCTCTGGTACGAGGGCACCTTGCTCAGCGTCAAGGAGATGTTGACGGCTGGTTGGAGGCTCCCCGGCAGGGAGAGGGAAGCTTACACTTACTGCAGGGACCAGTACCTAGAAGCGCTCAGTCTAATGGCGAGCTTCGACGACCAGCTGCACCGCTGCAACTTCACCCAGATCCCGAAGGCGGACACCGTTGGGTCCTGCGCGGACAAGCTCAGAGCGTCACTACTCGAGAAGATGCCGCTGTTCACCTACGACGTCAGAGACGATGAAATTCTGGCCAGGGTCGTGTTTCAGTTGGGAAAGATGCTTATTGGCAAGTAGATAGTCTTAGATGCCGGCCAGATTTCCGTGCGTGGTTGTTGGCCTTTGTCTAATAATCTCTTTTATTTTCTTTGTAATCTTTTTTTATTCTTAATGTTGTACCTGAGACGTTCAACTTCTGTTTTGGATAAATTCCAGTAGGGAACAATCCCTCCTATTTTCCTCAGAAGAAAAAAGATGTCGGCAAGATTCCCATGCGGGCTTCTTTCTTGATATATTTTATATGGCCTGTTCTATGCTACATGTTGTTTATCTTTATAGTTTTTTATTGACACTTAGATGGATCGCACACCATAATGAGCTAGATCGTCTGACAGACACCCTAAAATTAGTCGGTTGGTCGTCTCGCAAAAACATGTTCGCACATGAACACTCATACTGCCTCATGAGCGCGATATACCAAACATGTTGATTGAAGAGCCTCTTTGGAAGCACCATATAAAAGATTCATGTGCCAACGATGTTCTTTGAAACATGCATGAAACCCATATGCTCACGAGGGAGCTCATTTTGGGAGGTATGGACGTGTAGCAGCTATGGAGGAGGGCACTTGGGAGGAAGGCATATATGGTGAGTTCTTCACTTCGTGTAGGCATGGCTGTACTATTACCACTATTGCAATAATGCTTTTACGCAGCGGGCCAAAACGCTTTTACGCAGCGGGCAAGGGCGCCCGCTTGCGGTGCCACGCCACGGTAAATGGCGGCAGCAACGCAGCGGGCACTAGGGACCGCTGCCGTGAACCCCAAGTACCACAGCGGGCACATTAAGATGCCCGCTGCGGTAAAGAAATCCGAAAAAAAAAAAGGAAAAAAGCCCACACGGGCTAGATCTGAGCCCACTGAGCCCGCCGCCACCAGGAGCTCGTCGGATCCCACCGCCGCCAGGAACACGCCGGATCCACCACCAACCGCATCCTTGTGGATCCGCTGCCGGTGAGGATGATGCTGCCGGATCCACGCTGCAGCCGCCCGAATCCACGTGCCGCCACCCGGATCCATCGTGAACCCTAGACCTCCGCCGGATCTGAGAGGGAGGAAGAGAGTGAGGGACTGAGAGAGACTGAAAGACGAGAGAAAGGCCAACGGACATACCTCCGCATGCGTCGTCCCCGTGGCCTAGAGCGCCGCTCGCGCTGAACGCCGCCGCTGGCCTCGCGCCGACCGCCGCCGCGGGCCGAGCGCCTCGCGCGCTGCTGCTGGCTGGAGAGGGGGAGGGATGGAGGAGGAGGCGGCGGTGGAGGGCGCGGCGGCTGCCATGGGAGTGGGTCGGTCGTGGGAGAAGGGTCGCTCGGGGGAGAATAGAAGGGAGAAGGTCACAGTGCGGCGGCTTTGGTCCAGGGGAGAATAAGCGAGGGAGCGAAACCCTAGATCCTATATTTATATGATGACTGTTACCGGGCCTTGCTGGGCTGTCTTTGGGCCGTGGCCTTTACCTTAGCGGGCCTTATTGGACGTCCGCTGCGGTAAATCGATTTACCGCAGCGGGCATCTTAAGGAGTCCATTGCGGTAAATCGATTTACCGCAGCGGGTAAATGTGTCTGCTACGGTATTTAAAACATGCCCGCTGCGGTAAATCGTGGTGATTTACCACAGCGGGCAGTAAAGACGTCCGCTGCGGAGCGCCAAACGCAACGCTGTGGTAATGCGTTTTTGACGTAGTGTACAATATGTGGAACATCCTGATCTACATTTGACACATTCATTTGAAACCCTTGTAACATACCTAGCTATATATCATCTGAAACACTTGAAACATTGGAGAGGTCTGGGCCAATCGATGCCAGTCATCAGGTTCGGTAAGAGCCAGCGGTGAGCGGCGTCACGCGAGCACCACTACTATAGCACCTGGCCTGTCGAGCGAGCGGCGCGCGTGATAGGCAGAGCGAGCACCACCCCAACGCCAGTGCGGTGCGCGCACCGAGCACCACCACCACCACCAGTGGTCTTGGCTAGAACAGGTGGGTACCAGACGTGACATGTGCATGGGAGCAGGCGGGTGCATGTGACATGAGGGAGAGAGAGTGAGTGTGCGGCACACGCGACGGCCGGGAGCGAGCGAGCGGCGTGGGACGGGGCGCATGGCACCAGCGAGGCAGAGTGGGCGCCGGCGTCGTATCAGCAATACTGTAAAAGATTTACATGTATAACGGCGCTTATAATTAGGACCAAAGCGAGGAAAGACATAAGCCAAAACACATCATATATCTTGTGAAACGGCAAATATTATTTCCTTTCTTAATTAATAAACATAAATCTCCATATATGTAGCATCATTTTCGGAATCATATCATGCGTGCGAAATCACACCATGAGCAACACATATATTTCTAGTTCCCTCGCTGCTCAGTTTCAACATCAACTCAACAAAGCCTATCGAGCAAAAAGAAGAGAAGATCAAAAGAAAGAGAAAAGCAGCCAAGATGGCCTACGTCGCTGCAGCGATGTTCGCAGCAGTGTTTCTCACCGCCTTGTTCGCCGGCGGCGAGGCCTCCTGCACCAACGTTGCCTCCATGACATGGACCGCGGCGTGCCAGCAGACGGACAGGTGGGAGAAACTGTGCCAGCAGACGCTCCAAGGCACGGCGCCGGCCACCGCCGAGGTGACCGAGTACGCGCTCATGGCGACGAGGCTGGCCAAGAGCCGGTACGAGAACACTTTCGCCGATGTGGACATGCTGCTGTGGCCCGGGAACGCCGACCCCTACACACTGCCGGACTTGGACAACTGCAAGGTGAAGTACGGCGTGGCGCTGCGCCGGATCGCCGGCGTTGAGGACCAGTTGTCCGCCTGCGACTTCGCGTATGCCCGGCAGGAGTACATCGACGCCGAGGTCGCGTCCGTTCCTGCCAGGATGGACTGCTGCGGCTGCCGGAGCAGTACCATAGCTGGCCGTTGTACACCAAAGTCTCTGGTGATCATGAGCTGACCATGGTCGCGTATTTACTAGGCGCTCTCTTTCTTGGCAAGTAGACAGGTTTTGTTGCATTTTGTATTGCGGACGACCTTGTGCTTCCCATAAAGATAATGAGTGGTTCATGATAGTTTATGTGAACGCCGTCGTTGCTCTTTACAAACTACACAAATCAAAACATTTTTGTGATCTAAGAGTATCTGTCTATCTATAAAACATACTCAAGAAATTCCCATGTAATTTATACTGCATGCAAGAATGAGTTCCTAAAGTACATTATTATTGTGTGGTGGTTAAGGTCTGGCTGTGTAGCGCGCTCTACCTAATGGAATACGCGCAATGCGTATTCATAAAAAAGAGATTTTTCTGCGTAGCTCAGAATTTTGCTTGGGATTTCATTTCCAGGATTTTGGTCCAAGGATGAGCAAACCTATTAGAGGGAGGCCAGGACTACCAAATTAAGTCTGGAGATTCTCCCAGGACATTCTCAGATTCATGATGCCTTCAGGTGGTTGTGGAAAGCTTTCTTCAGTCCAAGCATTAAGTCTTCCTTTTGCTTCTTTCTAAAAGATATATATACCCTAAGTACAATAATTGTTCCAAGAAGAAAGGATACGCATCTGGATAACATCTGTGTTTATGTCTGGCCGATAATGATGAGACTAGAACAACTTTTTCTGACTGATTTTGCTACACTATTTTGGACCGCAAAAATTGCAATACCATAATAACTGCATTGTTTTAGAAGCTCTAGAAACAATAATCAGGTATCAATTTCAGAACCTTTTCTTCATGAATGCAATAAACTTAATGGCCTGGTGTATTTGGACAGCAAGAAACAACTGGATCTTCAGAGACCTGCAACCAAACATGACAGTTGCTGAGCTTTTTCTCCAAGAAATGGCTTACATTCTCACAGAGAAAAGGAGAAAAAACTCCATTTTTTTCGAAGTTGATCAGTGGGGAAGGAAAAACCCTCCCATCTATTTTTTTTATCAGCCTACGGCACTGGGTACGCCCTTTTATTAGGAAGCAGTACAAAAAGGGTTTTATATGGCACGAGGTGTACAAAGAGGCTTGCAAAGCCAAAAAAGAAAAAAGAAAATTAAAAAGCCGGTGATATTCTCTAACCACAAGTTGAGGGCGCCAGCAAGGCAAGGTTTGGCCTTGATGCAAATCAGGCCGATCTCCTCCTTTAGCATGTGCTTCCAGCTAGATGAGAACTTCTCCAAAGATATGGTTTCTAAATGCAGTCCTTGCTTCTATGATTATGTCCTCAGGGGCATGTTAAAGTTTCAGTGGATTCCAAGTTGATTCCGACAGGAGGTAGAGAAGGGGCATTTGAAGAAAATATGCAATATAGTTTCCTCAGAGTTTGCATTGCAAAGAACACAACTGATATCATTGATGTTTCTGTTCTTTCATCTGAGGAGGTTCCTTGTGTTGAGTCTATCTCTGATTAGGAGCCACAAAAAGATTTTTTGTTAGCCAAGGTTCCCTGTAGACCAAATCCATGGGAAGAGAGGGGAAGCAGCCCGGGTGTCTTGGAGCAATTTATAGGCTTTCTTGGAGGTGAAAGTTGCACTGTTCTAGATGTAACACCAAGTTTCAGGTTCAGCAGCATCCAAGACGAGTTGCTCTGTTATTTCAGTGAGAGTTTCGAGTAGTTTAACCTATGGAAATAATTCTTGTAGAACATTCACTCTTCTTTTGTATCCTTTTTTAATATATAATTTGTCCTCTGGCTTTTCTATCCTCTTTTCTAACTATTTGCTAGCACGTGGTGTTTTGTTAGCATATTTACGTAGGAGAGCAAACAGTAACATGTTGTATAACATCGTCTCCAAGTCTCCATCACCATCCTCGTATGCATAGTAGCATGTCCATGGTCCATCCTCCAAGATTTGGTCCCTCACAGCCCATGTCATCGATCGTGTCCTCCCTTCATCGCTTTTGGTCCATCCCATACAATAAACTCGTTGCTTGACCTTCTCCATTCCCATCAACCATCTCACGCTTAACACCTGCATATCACAAAACCAAGACACATGTGGGTCCTAAAATATATCCTTCTATAACGGCAGTTATAATTAGGATCAAGCTAGGGAAGACATAAGCCTAAACAAATCGTTTCTTGTGAAATGGAAAATAATGTTTCGTTTCTTAATAAATACGGTAAGGCAAGATAACTCTACATATATATAGCACCATTTTCGGAATCATATCATGCATGCGAAATCACACCATGAGTAATTTGTTGCCTTATACTCTAGAGCCTGGAGCTGGAGCACCACGTATATTTATCGGTTTCTCAGTGCTTAGTTTCAACATCATACCAAAAGCCTTGGGCCAAAGCAAAGAGAAAAGAAGCCAAGATGGCCTACGTCGCTGCAGCAGTGTTCGCATTAGTGTCTCTCGCCGTCTTGTTCGCCGGCGGCGAGGCCTGCAACAACGTCGAGTCCATGACATGGACGGCGGCGTGCCGGCGTACGAACAGGTGGCAGAAGCTGTGCCAGCAGACGCTCAAGGGTAGTTCCGCGCCGGACACCGCCGAGGTGACCGTGTACGCGCTCATCGCGACGAGGCTGGCCAAGCTCACCTACGAGGACACCTTGTCGATGGTGAATAGGTTGCTGCTGCCTGGCAACGCCCCCGCCGACGCACGGGCTGCGCTGGACAACTGCAAGGTGAAGTACGGCTCGGCGCGGCAACTCATGGCCGCCGTCGCGGACCAGATGTTCGTCTGCAACTTGGCCTACGCCAGGCAGGAGTACATCGACGCCGAGGTCGGCGTCCGTTCCTGCCAGGATGGACTGCTGCGGCTGCCGGAGGAGTACCATAGCTGGCCGTTGTTCGCCAAGGTCTCTGACGATCATGAGTTGACCGTGGTCGCGTATTTACTAGGCGCTATCTTTCTTGGCATGTAGACTATCTGGAGTAGACACAGCAGCATGTTTAAGCTGCATTGCATTGCGGACGATCTTGTGCGTTTTGAAAAGATAATGAGTGGTTCATGATCCATTTTTGTCATTAATTCTTTGTTGAGTTACTACTTTTGTCATTAATTTTTGGCTCTGCAGTGGTCCCCAAAATAAATTGTCTCTCAAGATGCATTTGTAGAGACGGCTCTTGATTAAGCCGCCTCTACAAATAGAATGGCAGAGGGAAATCTATCAATCACACCTGTGATTCTGTGGCATTGGTCACACGAATTTTGGGCCGTCGGATCGTTGTTGTCTGGTCATCTGTGTTTTCAGATGCAGGTGTGGCTGACTTGCGAGCCCGTGTGTTGGCGCTTTTTTTTTAATTTTTTGGAATCGCTCCGTCGCGTCGCCGGTTTCATTTCCCCTCTCTCTCTTCATTTCTTCTTCCACTGGAGCTGGGCGAGGCGATTCGGAGGCAACTCGAGGCGACTGGTTAGGGTTCGTCATTTCTCCCTCCCTCTCTCGTTTGGATCCTCGATCTGATGCACTTGTTCTATGCGGATGTATTTGGGCTTGTTCCTTTTTTTTGGGCGATTTTTGGGGCATTTCTGCTGTGCTAGGGTATGTTTGTGGTTCGATTTCATGTTGTTGGAGAGGTTTAGGCTGAATCAGAGGGTAAGGGGCGAGGTGGATGTGGAATCCGAGAAGAAGTTGTCTTCCTGATTTGTTTATGTTGCCGACGATGGTGGGCAGGGCCGTATGCGCCGGAGGGAGGTTGGGTGAGGGCGGGGCGCGTGTGTGACAAGCAGTGGCCTGGGAGCGCTGTGCGCACGACGCACTGCTCTCCATTTTCCTGATCTTTTTGCGTTTCTGTGATTGGGCTAGTGCTAGCACTATTCGTAGATTTAATTCAACGCCAAATTTCGGTGTTCAATTGATCCCCTATGAGGCTATGCTTGCTTTTGGTACTGGTTCAACTTCTAAAAATACACTACGGTTGCTCTGAATAAGTGAATATTTGCATGGCTGTTGAACGTTGTACTTTTTGTTCCAAATAATTGTGAATATTTGTTCTAAAAATAGACTAAGGTTGCTCTGAATAAGTGAATATTGCTGTTAGTAAGTGATTGTTGCATGGCTGTTTACTTTCTAAGAACTTTTTTTGTAGAATGTTGTACTCGCCAGTTACAGATTGATCATGTTGTGAGTGTGGATCATGTTGTGAGGGTGGATGGTACTATAATGCTTTTTGCCATTTCTCTGCTCATGATCTCTCATCAATTGAGAATATTCCTTTTCATACTACTGAGTGTTGCAGCTCTGGTGGAACACAGGTTGACACATGATTTTCTTTAATATGATTTAATTTAGGCAATACTAATCTTCTATGAATTAGGGAAATTGCTATCTGAATTAGGCAAAGTATGATTAGGCATTAATCTTCTATGATCTTATAGATCATTTCAGTTCAGTCTGAGTGCTATTTTTCTGAGCATTGGTTTTTTACCCAATCAAGCCTGCTAATGTTAATTCCTCTGTTCCCAATCCCTGTAAGGTATTTGTTTTCCATAGCTAACTGGTAGTTGAGTTCAGTGATAGCGTTCCCTATTTCTTGTAGGGGACTATTCAGTCTCAGCTTATAGCTTGGCTTCTCATTTTCTTCAGTTTGTGAACCTGTAAATACGACTTTCTTCAGTTTGTGAACCTGTATATATCACTTTCTTCATTTGCTGAGGCTGCCAGTGTCATGGGTGCCGCCCCCCACGTCCTCTTTGCTGTAGAAACCGCCAAATTCAGTTGGCTGTTTTTAGTTTTTGAGCAGTCCTTTCTGAACCAATCCTTTTTGTCTGCTCCTATGAATAATCACTGACTGCAAGGTTAGGTGTTGTCTGCTAGTTGTTTCTGTCATTAGAGCACTAATACAATTGCAGTTCATATTTAACACTAATACAATCCTTTACTGTGCATTTTTGTGTATGTGTATGTTGTCTGGATGTCTTGGATGCTCTTGTAAACTGCATTTCAGTTATGTTCTTGTATGCTACAGATGCTACTTGTAAATTGCATTGTCCTTAACGGAACTCTTGCTTCTACTTCTTTTTCAGGTCTTCTATAGCATCGGCAGTGGATGTACTCCATCCAGATAGAGCAAGGTAATCCATACCTTGTATACTTCTAGTACTAGTTTTGTAGGCTCTTTTGGTTGTAGGTCGAAGTGGATAAAGCTATTACTTGTACTTCATCGATATCATATAATAACAAATCAAGGTCCAAGTTAACGTTAATTATTGCCCAGAAGAACCATCACACAAATTTTTTCATTCCTGGAAAGCCAGAAAATGCTCCACCTGGTAATCTTTGTCACCTATACTTGTCTGCTGTTGCAATTTTGTACGCTCATTTCTTGTGACCTACTGACCTTATTGTATTCACTAATTATCTCAATGTCTCTTATCTGTAGGAACTGTTGTGGAGAATGAAGTCTGCCATCCAAGGAACTTTGACTTCTACATGTGTTCACATGCTGGAATGATCATAAGCATTATATGCCTTTGTATTTGATGTGCAATCAATGAAGGGCATGTTTACTAGTCCAGTCAAAATTCTTAACTGATCAGTAACTAAAGCAGCAAGGTTTAGTTTATTGTTTCAGAGTTTCATTTTCTTCTTCCACTTAGAGACTGAAATGTTGCTCCTATCTCTGTGTGTGTTTGTTTAGGTGTGTTTGTGTGTGGGTGTGTGTGCAGCGTCATAGTAAGTTCAGTGTTTCTGTCTCTCTCTCTCTTAGTTAAGTTTAGTATTTCTTTCTTTCTCTCACTTTGTCAGCCTTAATTAAGTTTATTCTTTCTTTGCCTCTCACTCTCAGTCTTAGTT
>JALGXP010000326.1:0-38073 GCA_023333625.1 Bothriochloa decipiens | reverse complement strand
GGTATGCCACTACCTAAATCTCGAGGACAAGATTCCAATGAGGGGGGTGGACTGTAACAACCCAAAAATCCGAGGTACAAAATTTTTTCGACAAAACCCTGAGTGATGTGGTACAACATGCCATCATCCTTGACCTTGCATTAACCCCAACATGTCATGAATAACATTCATGTGTTTATAAATTAATTAATATCTCATGTCAACGCACCATGTTTCATATGTTATGTTTCATTGTTGCAATAGCTTTGTTTCAATGTTTCAATATCTCATACATCATGTTGCAATAAAGGAGTGATTTGGATTTTATTTGGTTTATGTGTTGAAAAATAAAAATGACAAATATAACATTTATTTTGACAAATAAATATTAAGGGGATAATACCCTAACAATATTAGGGCCTTGTATACTCACTACTTTGTTATACAAATTTGGCACATCACAAATATATATATGTATATGTAAAAGTATTTGAAAATGAAAAGGAAAAAGAAAAGCCTCCGGGCCGGCCAGCCAGCCCAGCCCAGCGAGCCATCCACCGGCCTGGCCTCTCAATCGCCCGCTCGCCCACGCCTTCGCGTCGGCCTAGCAAAGCCAGCGGCCTAGCAAGGAGCCGCCCGTGCCCGCGCCACACCGTCGCCCCGCTGTCGCTGACAGCCGGGACCCACAGTGGGACCCAGCTATCATAAGTCCCACGGTCCCCCCCCCGACCGTCCGTGCGTGCGACGTCACCGGTGTCAGCGCTGTTCCTCTGCGTCGCCCCTAACCAACCTGTACTAGCCACTTGATCCGCTCCTGCCCCACATCCACGGCCGACCCGCTCGTCACCTAGCCGATAGCCCCTGCACAAAGCACCCACAGTTGCGAACGAGATTCTCCGCTCGTGCGCGCACGTGCGTTGCCGCCGCGGTGGAGCACAGCCACTGTAAAGCTTAGGTTCACCCAGCCCTACCTAGCCCTCTCTCGCTACTCCATGGACCCAGACCGAGCACCCCACCGGTGACCTGGAGCCCTCCTTGGCCGCTTGATCAAGCCGGAGCCGTGATCGGCCGTCCGCCGGCCACCTACCTCCGCTTCTGCCCTATATAAGTAAGGGGTCAGAGCTCTAGGGTTCCTAGGCCGCCGCCGCCGCTCTAGTGGAGCTCAATTTCATCTCGAGCCACTCAATTTGGAGAAGGAGGGGAGGTAGGAGAAGAAGGAGGCGGGGAAGAGAAATTTGTCCGCCACCGAAATTGGAGAAGAAGAGGAGCTCCGTTGTGCTGCTACGCCAGGAGCAAGATAGGGAGGCCGTACTGCAAGCCAAAGCCACAAGAACGCCGAAGCTTGGACTTGAACCATGCCTCCATCCTCGTCAACCGTAGGTGAGCACCGCCACCATCACCCTCTTCTGCCCCGACCTTGCTGCTGGTCATGGCGCTCCGCCTTGGGAGCGCGTAGGCCGAGGCCTCTGCCGGCCATCTTGGACACCCGCACGCACACACACACGATCTAGCCCAGCCCTTGGACCACGGCATCGGGAGGATGCCGAACTGGAGTGCCGCCTTGCCAACCGTCGTGCGCAGAGCGCCACCGCGGCGAAGTCACACAGCCGCCTCACCGTCGAGCTCTCCCCTCCATCGACCTCGGATTCGCGCTTGCCTTGATGAGACAGCCTCCGTGCACCCCTTGGCTCCATGTTTTCCTCGTCAGAGCACTGACCCGAGCCACCTTGCCAGCCGTCGTGTCCATGCACCGCTGCTCTGGAGCGCCGCCGTTCACCGTTGTTTCCTGCCATCTCTGACCACCACGGGGATCAAGAAGAGGCCGAGGAGCTTCGCCATGACGGGCTGCATCGATTGGACAAGGAGAAGGAGGCTGTGGACCCTCCCTAAACGCTGTTGCCATGCACTGAGGACCCACCGGAGCTCTGCCGTGGGAGTTCCTGCCTACGCGGACTCCGCCGTGTGATTTGGTCACCGCTGACGCCACGGGAAGACGCTGCATGCCTTCAATCGCCTATCTACACCTCGAATTGGAGCAGAAGCGCCTCGGTGTGAAGAGTACACCGAGCACCGTCGCCGCCGAGCCACCGTCCACCGTGGAGCTCATCATCGGAGGCAAAGCTGCCCCTTGGAGCCCATCAACGTGACCGTCGTGAAGTCCCGAAGCCCATGGGAGGGTTAATGGCGCCGGAGATCCACTGTGGCACCAGGAATCAAGGGTTTCCCCGCTGTCGATCGCCAAGGATGAACCCCGCGCTCTAGCCAGTCTCGTCCGAAATGGACCCCGCGCTCGAGCCGATCTCGTCCGAGATGGATCACGAGCTCGAGCCGACCCTCGAGTGCGACCCCTTGACACAACATGGGGAAATAAATAGAGGAGGGGATCATTTCGACAAAAGATAATGGACGCGCTCAAACCGACCCTCGAGATCGACACATCGATACACCGACCCTCGAGTTTGACCTCTCGACACACCGACCCTTGAGTTTGACATCTCGACACACCGACCCTCGAGTTTGACCCTTCGACACACCGACCCTCGAGTTTGACCTCTCGACACACCGAACCTCAAGTTTGAATCTTTGACACACTGACCCTCGAGTTCGACCTCTCTACACACCGACCTCGACCGAGACAGACCATGCCCTCGAACCGACCCTCGAGCTCGACCCCTCGATACACTGGCCCTATTCGAGACAGACCACGCTCTCGAGCCAACTTTCGAGATCAACCCCTTAACACCGTGGGGAAAGAAACAGAGGAGGAGATCATTTCGGCAAGAAGATGATGGATGTGGTGATCATGGACTGAGTACTTGCCAGTGGATCTTGGGCCACCCTGTGTCGGCCTGATAAAGACCTATCCTGTTATCCTTTCCAGGATACATGAAAATCTCTGAAAAATCATAACTAATTCATACAAGCTCTAAAAAATGCGATCCACATATCCAAATTTTCTATAAATCGAGCCCTATCTATCTAAGCTATGTTTGAGTGCATTTGGATCTTCTATTTGGCATTTGTTCTTTGTGCTAATCTATAGGGGTCGCTTCTATGACCGATAATTCTTGTTACAGGCTCGAGCGAGGACAAGTCTGATGACAGTGACTACCAGGAGAAGTCTGACAGCTACATCAGTGAAGGTCCCACACCTCACCCAACCTCGTAGATCCCATTACGCATGGCAAATGTAGTATGGCTAGTGCTTTAATTCCTGTTGCTATAATGCATTGCCTGTGTTAGGATTGCATGATAGATTATTACTTAATGAGCCCTACCTTGTTGTAACCTTTCACCTGCTTGCCCGCTGTTATGTTAGCCACTTGCTTATCTGCCATATTTTATATATATATACTTCACTCGCTTATATTTTGATGCAACGTGATGAACCTCGGGAAGGCCTAGAGGGTGCCAGGCTTGATGTGTGAGTTGATGGATCAGGTGGGCATGTGATCTGATGATGCTGTATCTGGGTTTGGGGTGGAACTTACGGCAGGGAGTAGGGTAAGGGTTGAATCGATCGAGCTAGGATCTACGATAAGCTTTTGGAGCAAGTCTTGCCGGGGAATGGATCTGGACATTCCTATGAGAGGAGCCTGTGGCGGGCTAACTGAGGTGTGATGGTGATGTTTGGGTGTGATCCTCTGAGAGGTGGAGCCCGGGACAAAGGTGTCGTGGTAGCACGTTAAAGATAAACCGTGATGAAGATATCCCAGTTTGATCAAACTTAGGAACTGCTGCGTTGGTATCCGGACCTTAGGAATCTCTTGCTTTCCACTCGCTCCTCCATGGGGGGAAGACGGCCGAACCGCTGGATAGATCGATGCCATTACTGCTAGGCGAGTAGTGATAGGAAGGTATATGCATGGGACGGAGCTAACACCCTTCTAAGACGATCATGGCACCCCCTTTGGGAGCACGTACATGTCATGGCATTCTCTTCGGGAGTGAACACATGGGCTCTTCACAGTTCCAGCGATCCAGAGCTAGATGGTAGCATGGCACCGTTCTATGGCAGTAGGCGTCCAGAATATGCCTAGGTGGAGATCAACACCGATGATGGTTATCTAGTGTATTAATGATGATGGCGCCCACCAAGGTGCTGTAAAGTTCTTTGATAGCTTCTGGCACCCCAGAGGCTAGGATATAACTCTGTATCGGGCAACCCTTTTGGATCCCGATCTGGTGAGATTTGAATAAACGGCTGCTCAGAGTCATGCTTTCGGTTTCTTTCTGCAATAACTTCTCACATTCGCTTTTGTTCTTGGTAGACCCCGGAGGAGAAAGCGGCGATAAAGGCGGCGGTGGCAGCGTTCATCAAAGCTCAAAATGAAAAAGAAGCTACTTTCGGCGCCCGTAATCTAGGCTCTACCCCTTCCCGCAATGATCCTCCTTCGAAAGCCACGCCCGGGACCTCCGAACATCCCCATGCCTCTGCAACCAAAACCCCTAATGCTAATGTAGGAAATGTTCAGTAGTGCTTGTCCTCTTGCTGTGAACTTCTTTTGCGTATGAACTGATGGCCATCGTGCCAAACTGTTGGATGTAATGCCACTACTTTGAACTTAATGCTTTTCGGTTCGCGTAGGTTCCCTTGATGGAGCCTGCGCAGGGCATTTACGAGGTGTACCCCCTTACCATTGACTGCGGGGGCTTTATCATTCGGGGCAATACTTGGTATCGTCATCGCATTCGAAATCCGGGCTCTAGGCTATCAGGCTTTATTAAGTACCGATTAGACCGCGTTTTTGGGAAGCTAGGGCTTCCTCGGTATCTAGGGGATTTCAACGACTTGAAGGCGGCGCACAGCAGTTTTGTCTTTGACATGATCGATTGGGATCAGAAGCCTTGGCATTACTTTTCATTGTAATTATACTTGGTGCATTTCGTTTATTATAAATGTGGCACACATTTGGTATTCATGGAAGCTTTCATTGTTGTGCCGCTTGATATGCGAAACCGAGTATGCCAATTTGTTTTAAAAAACATCACCCCCAAATTTTAAAGTCGAGGGGCTAATTCGGCGATAGCCCCATGGCATCTCTTGCAACCGAATAGGCTAGTTTAATTTAAAAACACCGTCCCCCAACTTTTAAAGTCGAGGGGCTCATTCGGCGATAGCCCCTCGGCATCTCTTGAAACCAAATAGGCTAGTTTGGAGCACCCCATTCCCTGTGTATGCCTTATTACATTATTCGTCATTCACATGCTTCCCAGATTACAAGATTTTGGCCGCGGTCCGCGAATTACACCTTTTCTCGCGAAATGGTCGGCTGAAACTATGAAGTAGACAGGTATATCCACATGGTGACCTGGTGCCTTAGCTGTAGTCTGTGCATCTTGCGTGTCCAAGGTCAGAAGGGCTTGAGAAAGTCGAAGCAGGTGTAGCACCTCTGTCAACTGTTGCGTGTCCGACCTCGAATGGGCATAGGAATGCTGAGGCAGATGTGGCTCCTCAGTCATCTATTGCGCGGCCGACTTCGAAGGAGCTCGAAAATGCTGAGGCGGATGTGGCCCTTCTGTTATTTATTGCTGAGAAGCCACAGCAGGTGGCACAAACACGCGTGAGTGGTCTGCAAGCAAGCACAGCGAATCAGCAAGCTTGAGTCTTGGGGCAACTTTTTCCCTCACTCATGCGAGTGTCAACCGCAAGACTACCGCCAGGTTCTGTAACTTGGCAAGTTGAAACCCCGCCTCACTCTCTCAGTGGTGCATAGTGTGCGTTTGTTGCACTCAGTGCTCTCGATGCTTACTCCCACTCGCCAACCGAATACTTGCTGACTCCTCGAGATGGTGCCCTGTATGTGGCCCTCGCTCTCTGCACCCCCGAAAATCCTTTCCCGATACCTCCCATTTCTATTAGCCGAAACTCTACTGATTTTGCAATGGTGAGACTGCTCGCAGAGGCTAACCCTCGACCTAATGAATGTTTCCGTTACTGATGCCAGGGTTGCCGGGATTGCCTGGTCTTATATAGTGGTTTTGAAGGGTGATGTGCCTTTATTTCGGGTACGGGTGTGATCGTTTCCCATTGATTGCCCTGATTTGGTAGATGAAACATTGTTATACCTTTGTACTACTTTGACGGTAAGTAACATTGATTGCTGTAGATAATGCGCTATTTGTTGTGCATTTGATGCATCAGATCGTATCTTTGCTCTTAATGCATCTGGGTAGGCAGTCATTGGGCTGCCGCTTTTGGTCCCTCTTTTTTGGGACACATTCGTGGGCGATTCGGCCCGATCCCTTTTTCGGATCCGAAATGCTGTAGCCTCTGGGCTTGCAACTTAGTCCCTTTTTAGACTTCTTGTTTTATTAAGCCACTAGGCTTGAGGTTGCTTGCAACCTTTACCAAAATGCTATTGGCTGTCGAACATGCAAGGACGTCCGAATGGGACCCTAGCTTTCGATCGCAAATGATAGATATAAGGGGAAAATGAAAACTTAAATGATGTTTAGTAGTTATAATAGAGTGCCTCATTAAAAAACCTCACACCCGTTTCTGGGTTTCCCCAGTGAGGAAAAAGAGCGCAACTCTTTGATTCGAAAGCAAAAGTGAAATAAAGATTACAACCCCTCTTGAGGCAAATTGGCTCAAGGGTATAATCACTGCAAGTTGTTGGCGTTCCATGTGTGCGTCGTTTTGGCTCCCTCTTCATTGGTGAGCTTGAAGACTCCTAGCTTGATTACCTTTGAGACGACGAAAGGCCTGTACCATTGCGACTGCAGCTTCCCCTGCTTATTAGCATGACGGATTAGCACCATGTCACCGAGATTGATGTTCGTGCGTAGTACCGTTTTGTCTCTCCATGCTCTTCTTTCTTGGTGTTATCGGTCAAGGTTCTCTGCAGCTTGGCATTTGCGCAGTTTCATAGTTTCTAGCTCGACATACCGCTGGATGGGGTTGTTGCTACTATTTCAGTTCTAAATGAGCCGAATTTAAGCTCTTCTGGCTTTATGGCTTCTTCACCGAATAGCAGACGAAAGGGTGTGAACCTTGTGGACCTTTTGTTGGATATGTTGTGGCCCCATACAGCTGTTGTCATTTCCCTGGCCCATTTTCCTTTTTTGCAACCCTCGAGCAGCTTGGATACAACTTGGAAGATTTCGCCGTTAGCCCTTTCAACTGCCCGTTTGATTCAGGATGATAAACTGAAGGGAATACTAACTTGATGCCCAACTCGGCGCAAAACCGCCAGAATTGTGTTGAGTCGAATTGTTTGCCGTTGTCGACGGTGATGTATGATGGGACCCCGAATCGACATACTATTCTCTGCCAGATGAAACTGACCAGATTTCCCGAAGTGATCTTGGCTTGAGCCTTTGCTTCTACCCACTTGGTAAAGTATTCTAGGCAACCGCTGCATACTTTAAGTTTTTAGGTGCTTGGGGTAAGGGACCAACTATGTCCATGCCCCATCTTTGCAGAGGCCACGTTGGCATGACTGATGATGTTTGATTCGCTGGAGCATTTTGCTTCTTTGAGAACATCTGACAAGCTTTGCATGTTTTGACGATGTGCTTGGCATCTTCGGTTGCATAAGGCTAGTAGAAACCTTGCCGCATAGCTCTGTGAGCGATTTCATGGGGCCCCCTGTGGATGCCGCACAATCCCGAATGTATCTCGTTCAGCAGCTGCTTGCCTTGTTCTCTGCCGATACATTTGAGCAGCGGGGCCACAACCCCTTCTTTGTACACTCACCGCGAATGATGGAATATGGTTTTGCTCTTGACTGCATCCGCTGCAGATCATGCTTGCCTTCCAGCTCATAAGTGCCATTGAGAAAAGCCATTATTGGTGCTTGCCAGTCCTCGCTTGCGATGATGTGCAATGGGATCGGCCTGTCCTCTTCATCTTAGATTTCCTTGATGGATAATGACTATAAGAACACATCAGACGGCAAAGGCGAGCCCTACGCTGCTGCTTTTGCTAGCTCATCTGCCTTCGCATTTTCTGCTCTTGGGATGTGCTTCAAAGTGAAACCATCGAAATATTTCTCCATTCGGCGAACAGCTGCCAGATACTTGGATAGTTCTAGTTCTTTTGCTGAATATTCTTTTTCAATATGGCAAACAATGACCTGTGAGTCAGACTTGATGATGCATCTGCATACCCTAGGGCTCTTAGCTTTCGCAGTCCCAGCAACACCGCCTCATATTCGGCTATGTTATTTGTCGTGAGAAACAGATGTCTCGCTGCATATCTGATTTTCTTACCTGAAGGCAGTGTGAGGATTGCAGATATTCCAGCCCCTGCTGAGCACCAAGCTCCATCATGATGAACCGTCCAGGTTGGTGGCTGGACCTGATGAGTGGTATTGTCAGCGGCTGGCGTCCAATCGGCTATGAAGTCTGCTATAACTTGTGACTTGATAGTGGATCTATGCTGAAAGGTGATTTGATACGTGTTTAATTCGGCGGCCCACTTGCCTATTTGGCCTATTGCTTCACTGTTGCGAAACAAAGATTCTAGTGGCTGGGCTGACAACACCTTGACATCATGCTCTCGGAAGTAATGCTTGAGTTTGTGAGAGGCCATGACCGTCGCGTAGGCTATCTTTTCCAGCTTCGAATAGTTTAGCTTGGCACCCGAAAGTGCTTCGGAGATGAAACATATCAGGAACAGTACCATTTTCCCCTTATGCCCTTTTTCTTCTACTAAAACTGTGCTGACGGCTACCAGCGATGCCGCTAGGTACAAAAGAAAGTTAGCCTCCGTAGATGGTTTGGACAACCTGGTAAGCCTTGTGAGATAAGTCTTTAAGCTCTCAAAAGCAGATTGTTGGTCCGGTCCCCATTTGAATTGGTCTATTGTCTTGAGTACCCGAAAGAAAGGAAGACCTTTTTTGGCAGATCTCAATATGAATCGGCTGAGCGCTGCTACCCTGCCGGTTAACCTCTGCACTTGCTTTCGGTTTGTTGGGGGCACCATATTGGTGATTGCTGCTATCTTTTCTGGGTTTGCCTCTATGCCTCTTGCCGATACCAGACATCCCAACAGCTTGCCCTTTCAAACATCAAAGATGCACTTGTCTGGATTAAGCCTAATGCCGCTGCTCCTTAGGTTGGTGAAAGTCTCCTTGATGTCCTCTATATGGGTGCCCTTGATATTGCTCTTGATGACAGTATCGTCGACATAAGCGACCAGATTCTGTCATTCTTGAGAAAGCTGGGCCTACGTTTCGGAGCCCTTCAGGCATTCTTTTGTAACAGAATGTGCCGCCGTGCGTTATGAAACTAGTTTTCTCCTCATCTTTGGGGTTTAGCCGGATCTGGTGATAACCAGAGAAATAATCTAGCAGGCTCATCATTTAGCAGCCAGTGGCAATATCGACTAACTTGTCGATTCTTGGTAGTGGATATGGGTCCTTCGGGCAATGTTTGTTTAGATCGGTGAAATCAACACACATCCTCCACTTTTCGCTCTTCTTCTTGGTCATGACCACATTTGCTAGCCATTCCGGGTACTGGACTGTGGCAGAACCTCCTAAATCATATGGCCCACACGCATGATTATTGTCTAAACAGACTCCAAATAACCATGACTGTGTTCCATATGACTTAAAAAGTCTGTCGGGTAAATCCCGAATCATCCACGATTCTCCGAGCAGGATCAATCGTTGTAGAGAGATATTGCAGTATTACAACAATTTGATATAAATAAAATACCACGGAGTAAAACAGCGGAAGAATTACAATAACATAAGTTTACAAACCTCTGAGTTTCAAATATTTACAACAATAAGTTTGGATTATACAAACCATAATAGTAGTGGAGTAGCAGTAGATTACAATAATAAACAAAAGCTCTGCCCAAGAGCTAAACACCTTACTCGTCGTCGCTTTCCTCGACGACTGTCATGCAGCAGGATGCAAAACACTCCTGCCCATGAGACTCACCTGCAACAAGGGTTTAACAAACCCTGAGTACAACAGTACTCAACAAGACTGACCCGACGAAAGAGAAGGGTGAAGACTCAAGAAATGCAGGCTAGAGGGACAAAGTGAGGTCTGTAGGAGATAAGAAATTTTGCAGAAAAGCTTTACAGAAAGAGACGTTGCTTGGGCTAACTCCCATTATCAACCAACTTCATTATTGATCCTTAATTTTTGTTCAAGTTGTTACTACGATGATGAACAACGATCGAGTCTTCTTCTTCGAGAAGCAACGGCGATTCGAATCCATTTTCATACCTAGCTGGGACCTAGGTCACTGGAATACCGGAGACTTTAACTCCGATGCACCCCAGGTAACCGATATACCGGGATAACAACCGCAGCCGTACATCACCACATGGCACCCGTGAGCTCTGCGGCCCAGCGTACCGAGATACATGGGAACTTAAACCCCACAGTAAAACACACTATGACACAGATGGGATCTCTGGCCCCACGCTAGGTCACTCCATGATATACACGGCTCTAACCATCCGTATACCACTTCATGCATGTGGATTTCTAATTTCTCGATATCACCAGTTCACCAACGGACGGGACCTAGGGCATCAACAGATGAGAACACTACAGAGGGACTCCATTCCCAGTGCAAGTTCGCCGTCCGGACTCAATTTATTACTATCATCAAGATTTCAACAAGAAATCAATCTCATCTTTTTCATTCTTTTACCTTTAAACAATTAATTAAATAAGCAGGGCTAAGCGTTACTACTCATCTTCCCGAGCAGGTAACAAGGAATAAGGAAATAAGATAGGTAATGCAATTGGTGGGTTTTCACTCAACTCCTATTACTTAATGCAACATATCATAGCTGAAGCAGTAAAACTTTTATAAATAGAATAGGGTTTAAATGAATCCAGGGCTTGCCTTGATATTCGGGGTAGACGGGTTCGAACTCTGGATCAGCTCCCGATTCTTGAATCTGCTCGTCCTTCGAATCTGGGCGATAACGTTACACTCTGTTAACGAAAACTATTCGCTATTTAATATGCTTCAACATGATGGAATAGTAAACATGATGCTCGATGGATGCATGATCAGATTAAGGGCTTGAGTATAACTTTTCTTCACGATAAAGTTGCAAGCTAACAAAACTTCGTTTATAAAACTCATTAGGGTTAACTACGCCATTTAACAAATTAATTAAACACATAAAATAACGGTAATTAAGCCCTAATGACATGATTAAGATAAGCGCAAATAATTAATTAAAATGCCAAAGGTCATTAGGGTTAATGACCTAAGGTCATCAATCAATCCCAAAGTCAACCAAATCCTATAATGATTAAGTTAAACTAAAGGGGTTAATTAATTATTTAAAAGCATTAAATAAAGGCATAAAATTAAAGTTATCAAATTAAGCCCAAAATTTTATTTTAGAAAGCTCTTAGCTTAATTAGATGGCAAAACAAATTTCAGAATTAAAAGCCAATTATTTTATTTATTAAAAATCATGGAAGATCTATTTTTCAATTAAAAGGGATAATTTTAATATATGCAAAAAGTACTCAAATTTGGCATTTCATATTTTTCCTAGGTAGATGACATCATAAGGAACACTCACAAAAATTTTTAGAATTTTTGGAGCTATATATGAATTACTATGATTTTTCAAAAAAAATAGCATTTAAATCATTTTCTAAAAATAAAAAAAAATCGGCACAGTACCCCCGCGCTGACCGACGACGGCGTGGCGGTTGACCGTCGATTCCTCGTCGACGGCGAGGTCTCCGGCGACACGGTTTGCTCCTACGGGCTCATCTCGACATGGCGCGTCGATTGAGGTAGCTAACGGTGCTGGGGAGCGGCGGCGGCACCCACGCCGACGGCCATGGTGGCGCGGCGGAGCTCGGGTGCGGCGGCGTCGCTCACCGGAGCGATTTTCGGCGACGGCAAGGTCACTGCATGCGCAGGGTACTTAAACGGACGAGTTTGGCAACTACATGACACCATCTCCGGGTCCCTAGCCAAAGCAGCAACGCGCGCGGCGGAGCGGCATGGCCGTGCCGGCGGCGAGCCACGGTGGCCGGCGGCTACGATGCGAGATTCCTGAAATTGATGGCACATATAGATGCAGGAGCTCACCATTGCGCTGATGCGCACGTTAATGGAGGCTCGGAGCGTATGGGCTGAGCTGCGGTCGGCGACGCTGATGGCGGCGGCGGCGCTCCGATGGCAAGACGGCGTCACGGCGGTCTCCGGCAATGCGCTGCTCAAACCAAGGTGTGCATCAGGTGCAAGATGACACAGAGAACCCGGTAGCGGGGTCAAAGGTAAAATATATTCACCTCCGGCGGCGGCAAACGGCGGCGATGGCACGACGGCTCGACTGGCCGGCCGCGGAGAAGAAGACGGCGTGCGGGTAGCTCAAGCGGGGAGAGCAAGCACTAACTGGCCCAAGATGACCGTGAGGATGTGGCGGAGCTAATGGCAAGCGCAATCGGACAGAGATGTAGCGTCGGTGGCGGAGCGAGGTCGTCGGCGACGGCGGCGGGAAGAAGAAAGAAGAAGAACGGCGTCGGACGACCGGTATTTATAGCACGGAGTCGATGGATGGACTGGCGACACGAAGGCGACGAAGTTTCTCGCTTCCATGAGCGCTCTGGCAATCGAGAGGGTGCGGCGGTGGTCGGCGGCGCGCGATGAGAAGCCGGCCATGGCGATCGCCGATAGGGTTAGATATTGTTCGAGTTAATTACAGAAATGCCATTCCTTTAAAAATACAAATTACTCCAAAATTTATATAAGAACATGAAAATCTCCAAAAATATCATTTGCATAACTTTTCAAGAGCTACAACTTTCCTTTAAGTGACATCCTCAAATTCTATCTAGATTTTGAAATTTGAATTCAGATTTGAACAGGGGATAAAACCTAGAAAAAAGCATTTGAAATTACTTTTGATTTTTCAATAAAACTTGAAAATCTTAAAAACTATGAAATGTTGAGCTTGTCAGACCAAACATCTTTTATATACAAAATTTTCCAAATTTATGTATAGTTTTTGAATTATAGTTTTAAAAATTAAAAGGGGATAAATGCTAAAAACTGTATTTTCAAATTAGTTTGAAATTTCTTTTGGAAACTTGAAAAACTTTATATACCAACTTTGTAGATCTTGTCAAGATCTACAAACTGTCTTTTTAGAGTATCTCCAATTTCCTTATAGATTTTGAATTAGGGAAAAGGGGATAAAACTAGGTTTGGAAATAAAGGGTTTTCGAAATAGAATTTAAACTCAATTTGGTTTCTAACTTAATTGGTTCGTTATTAGTAATCACAAACATCATCCAAGGACATTTTTAGGTCATTGACCCAATGACACCCTTGGTTGACCAAGTTGACTTTTGAAAAACCTTTTATAGCATTTCCCATTTGAATTTAAATTTGAATTGCCAGGCTTAGAAGTAAGCTTTGGAATCCAAATTCAATTTCAAATATGAAAATCATTTTTAGGGTTGGACTTAGACTTATACACTATGCTTGACATTAGTGTAAACACAGTTTACACCTTAAGTACATAGAGTATAAACTAAGCATTTGCGATGACATTCAAAAATAGGGTTTTATTATTTCATGTGACCAAACATTTCAGAAACGCAATCAACCTATGAAATATAAAGTTGTTTTAGTTAACACACATTAGGGTTGACTTAAACATGAATGCTTTGCGATGCATATGATGACATGGCATGTTTTAGTTAATATAACACCAGAGGTGTTACATGGACCGGTCTGATTACATCCGCGTCTAAGAGCCTTTGCACTTCGGTGGCTACCGCCTGCGCTCTTTTGTCTGACATCTTCCTCAACTTTTGTTTCCTTGGCTTGGCTGTCTTCGACACATTGAGGTTGTGCTGCGCCAACTGCCTACCGATTCCATGCAGGTCCCTGGTTGACCAAGCGAATACGTCCTCGTTCTTTGACAGGAATCAGAGCATCTCCTTGCTTTCTGCTTCGGTTAGGCTTGCCCCCAAATGCACGCACCTATCGGGTCTATCTTCGCAAAGAGGTACCCTGACAGAGTCTTCGGCTGCTGAAGCCCTTGGCTCCTTGGGTTTGCCGAGTTCGGTGTCATCCTCCGACTCACTTTCCAAATCTGGCTCTCCACTTTTGCTGTCCACTACCACCTCATTGACCATGCTATACCCCGGGATCGGCTTGCGCTCGATACGCCTGGCTGCTTGTTGATCCCCATGTACGGATATTATGCCAAAAGGTGAAGGTATCTTCATGCATAGATAGCTTTGCCGAATGACAGCGTCAAACTTGCTGATGATGCCTCGACCGAAGATGGCTATGTTGG
This sequence comes from Bothriochloa decipiens, assembly GCA_023333625.1. Classification (NCBI taxonomy): domain Eukaryota; kingdom Viridiplantae; phylum Streptophyta; class Magnoliopsida; order Poales; family Poaceae; genus Bothriochloa; species Bothriochloa decipiens. The sequence goes on along the minus strand of JALGXP010000326.1, from coordinate 23,830 downwards.
GGTAACCGATGTCGACATTCTGCTGCAGGGACAGCGTCGGATGTAGGACCAACGTCTGCGTTTGGACTGCCGCTGCCGCCGCAGCCGCATTCCCGCCTGGATCTACCAATGTGCCAACCGCATCTGCCGGTTGAGCATTGTTCTTGGATGCTACAGTCGCATTTAGAAGTTCCGTTACGGTGCGCGTCTTCGGCATGGTATTCTCGTGCATAACCACGGACGGCGCGAATGTTGGTTTGCACGATAACGGACTTAAGAGGCACCTTCGGTCAGCCGAACGGGACCGGAGGAACCGAAACGATACACACCGAAAACACGGTAGAACGCACTGTTACGCCCCTGAAATTAGGGCAACTGGTCTCCCTCTTTTCTTTATTGCACAGAGACGCTATTTATACATCTCCGTAGTTTTTTACATGGCCGTTTTGCCCTCTCCACCTACCACTTATTCCTAGAATACGCCGGTGGCGAAGGGTACATCCGTCACGCCGCCCTGCGATGCCCTCTGTCTCCCGTCCGCCGACCGAACATGGCCCACCGACGTCATCTTTGTCGCTAGTCCCGGACCTAGCGACGTGCATCCGGTGCGGCGTGTACCTGCACTCAACCATAAAAGTGAATCTCCTTCATCGCCTAATATGAACCGAAATCTATCCGAAACGGCAACCAAAACCGAATGTGCCGGGGCAGAGTCCTGGCGCGATGCGTCTTGCCTCCGCTCGGTCAGACTCGCCTTTGGCCAACCGAAACGCCTTTCGGTTTTCGAGTTGCGTGGTTGAAACGAAACGATTTTCCCCTGGACGGCGGATGGCGTCGCCCTCCGATAGGTGGGGTTGCCCACGCCGTGGCCATCCCCAACAAGATACAAGATTCAGGAGTAGCGCAATAGCATGAGAACTTTGTCTCAAATCAGCAGCAAGATTTATACTATATTCCTACAAAGATGTAGGTGCAGACCCTGCAGTGATAATGTCTGTTCATTATTTTTGCCCTAGTCCAGTGTCTAGATCAACAAAGCACCATTGAAAATCATACCCACTTATTAGTTGTTTCTGAAATTGTACTGCTATCCAAAAAGGATAAAACAACTCAATACGAAGAGGACACGTCATTGTTTTCAGTAAGTTACTCTCACCAACTTTGCCTTCAAGAATCGTCAATTATTATGGCTGAACAATTTGTCAATTATTATGGCTGAACAATTTCCTACGCTGATTCTAACAGAAAAGGGAAAAATGAACTGTTGGAATAACTCCACTTATTGATCCCCTCAAGTGCAGCGTCCAATAATGCATAGTGGATTCTTAAGGCCCATGATCAGATGGAAGCCATTCAAGGGTGCTGACAGAAAACATAGGCACAATTCCCAGACACTCTTTCTCGAGACAATCTTTGAAGTGCTTCTTGGGAGACCATAAACATCAGGGCCATTGAAGCTTGTAAAAGCGTATAGATTATCGAGGGCTCCAGCCTGGAACAGTGGAAACATGTCCAGAAAAATAAACTGATAAGAAGAAAAGGAGTTTTCAACATCTGCATAGTTTGTCACCGCCACAACTTCAGTGCCATGTAATCGGCACCAATCTACAGCAAGATAATTTTCTTGAAATCTAGCTGTGGTGGTGATGAAGCAAAGATGAACGATAAGCATGAGAGTGCTTGAGATAGTACTATTGTCCCTATAAAAATAAATATTTCTAACGTGCTCAATTACACATGACTATCAGCTGTTGGAAGCAAGATACCGTAGTGCTCCAGTTTTACAAAGCGGTGTTACAACTTGGCTCAAACTTGAACGTGCACACGGTAGTACGGCCGACACGGCTCCAAAAGCTAGTGAAGAGTGGGCGGATCATACGGCGAACGGGCGAAGCCTCGTGCTAGCGCTGACGAGCTTTTACAGATGCATGGCGCTGACGGACGGGCGCTGCTCTCCCATCTTTGTTCCATCGATCTCTGCATGTCTGGCGAGCACCTCAGCCAGAGGCTCCTTCGTCTCGGACACTTTTGTCTTTTTGTACTACGGCTGCCGCCGGCCATCGGACCTGGCCGCCTGCCTGGCGCGGACGATGTCGAGCTGCATCCGCTCGTGGCGGCACTCGTGGCTGCAGAAGGGCGTGTCCCCTCTGTACATGAAGATGTCGCTGTTGCGTCCCAGCGGTTTGGAGCAGAGCGCGCACGCGTTCAGCGCGGGCAGGCGGGGCTCGCCGATCGTCTCGGTGTCCAAGAAGAAGGCAGCACTGGCAAGCGAAGTGGCCATGGTTGCTGCGTTTCTTTGGATGATGCTAGCTCGATGGATAGCTCTACAAATAACAACTGTAATAACTGGAGTACAAGGCAGGTTTTGCTGAGTCTTGAGCGTGGCGGGCGGGTGGGTGGACAGGAACCGTTACGGGCTCGGTAGCACCGCCGTCGGCCGTCTGTTTGGTGGTGGCCGCAGCCATAGTGCAGGCTGCCTAGGCTTGATGGCTGCAGCTGTGTCTGTGGCATGGTGGCCCGCGCACCCGGGCCAAGGAGGCGGGCCCCTCGCGTATGACGTGGTGGCGGGTTCTGAGATGGATCGCGACAGAGAGACGGATCGCGCCAAAACAAAAGCGTAGCAAAATCCGTGTGCTATCCTATCAGCCTATCACGGTCAGGATAAGTGAATCCACTTGTGTGAAATGTGAAATATAAATACCCTTGCTTGCTGCGCTTTGTGTAGCAAGATTTGGAGGCAAATATTCTGACGCATCGTGATCAACCGGAATCATATTCTGGAGTAGTGTTGATTTTGCATCAAATTAACACTACTACGATGCTGGTCCCAACTACCTAACCTGGTTAGTAGACACCCTATCAGGGTTGATAATTGGTGCGCCAGCCTTTTTTCCCCAGCACGCGATGTGGGCGCCCCACATGGCCATGCATGGAGCATGGTCATGGCCCCCCGACACGAGTATGATTCAGGGCACTTGGAACTTGCAAATTGCAACAGCCTCTCGCTCACACACAACTTCAGCATGGGTACATACAGCTTTGTTTGTCTAGGTCTCCTTGTTGACGAGCTAAAGAATCTTTAGGGAGAGTTGGTGCATGTACGCCACGAGGCACGGAGGCCGTACCCTGTGTGTGAGCATCAGTTGGGACCAATGGCAAGGTGTCGCTCAAGCAATGCGTCTGCTACCTACGATCGAGGTGGTCACGCACGTACGCACTGGCTGAAGATGCACATGCACGTGACCCGTGGGTGCGCCGTCGGCATTGAATTTACTACTGTTGCTTTGGCCTTGAGCCTTTGACAACCTTGGAGAGAATCATATACTACGCTGGTTATAAAAAATTCATTGTTAAACCACTCTACTATCGCTAGGTGTCAACTTGGGCGGCCGTGCACGATTTTGGAGTGGGCGGCTGGGCGCATGCTTGCAGCTGCACGAGCCGCTCAAGATTCCATCGGTCAGGCAAGGCAGGTTTCGCCCGCCGGGGGAGCAGCATTTCTGGAGATACGCGCCCAGTTTGTTTATGTTTATGCTTGCAAGTGTACCTTGATAATTGAAATCGTCGTCCCGTGCGTGGCATGCGCTGCCGTGCCGGCGAGAGGCGAGACGCAAGGTGACACCTGCGGCCTGCGGCATGGTGCAAAATGTCTGCAACGCTCGCCTTCTTCCTCTTGTCAAAAAAGAAAAACCAAGACGATGGGCTTTTGAATCACACAGTTGTTGTTGTTGGGCGCTGAGTGGAGGCTGACGCGGGAAAGTGCGTGCGGGGCCGCTGGTTTTGGCGTGGACGGCGGGGCATACCCATACTCGTACGTGCGGCACCGCTGCGGGCTGCTACGCCGGCGGTGAGTCACGCGCAACAAGGCCGCACCGGGTGACTCGACACATGCATGTTGGGTCCGCGCGTCCACGGTGCTGTGTCCACACCCATGGGCCCCTGACGTCTCTCGCTGCATGATTGGGTGGGGGACTGACTCTCCGGTGACTCAGCGATGAGTAGTGAGACACTGAGACGTGCACACAAAAGATTAAGAAAACAGAGGCGTTCAACGCATCTGATTCTGACGTGGGTGCAACGATTTACTCCATTTTGGATCCTTTGTTTATGTAGCTAAGCTTGACAGTTGACACTGAGGAGCATAGTAGCATGTATACTACACTCCGGATAAACCTATAATAATAGCATATACAAGTAACTCTAGTTACGCAACTGGGATACGTTCTTCCTAACTTGTTTCCTTGACATTTCAGCGCGACGAAACCTCTGTCACGTAAGTACTACTCTTTGTCGTTTTCTCGCTCAAGACCTTCACGTACTCCAATCCGTTTACTCGCAGATTTCCGTCGGATCCAATTAAGGCTCAACTTGTCGCAACTTGTCAGTATGTGGCTTGGGAGTTGGGATTGGGGATCGGAAACCAAAAGAACTGACTATTATTGTTCACTCAGATCTCTGGCGTGGTCTTCTGTCTCAAAGGAGACCGCCTGGCATCATTTGCCAAGCTTCAGCATGCAGTTGGAACGAAAGCAATCACACGAAAGCACACAAAACACACGGCCAGGAATGAGATAAGTTTGCGATCAAAATTCCATGACTATCATAACATGCTGCGTACATTTACAGATCGAAGGTGCTCTTGCACACACCATCAGGGAAAACAGGGGGAAAAAAAGTTGTGCACAAGTGGCGCTGTTGATTTAAGTTTCCAACCCGCACATCAGGTCGATCGGTCTTCAGAATACATCCCGTTTTGCCTCTGTTCCCCGCACAGAACTCGTTGTGCGGCGGCGAAGCGCCGGCCGCCGGCCAGCCAGGAGCGCCTCCCCCAACGAGATCTCTTGCAGCTGTAGCTGCTTGAACCAGCACGATCTTCTTCTTCTTCTTCCTCGGCCTCGCCCTCACTCTGCTTAGCTGGCCACGGAGGCTCCCCTGCTCCGCTGCGACTGCTGCTGCGGCTTCCGCCGGCTGCTGCTGGCCTGCCGCGCGTAGGCCGCGTCGCGGTGCATCTGCTCGTAGCGGCAGTCCTCGCTGCAGAACGGGGTGTCGCCCTTGTACATGAAGATGTCGCTGCTGTGGGCGAGCCGCTTGGAGCAGAGCGCGCACGCGTTCAGCGCCGGGAGGCGGGGCTCGCCGACCGGCTCGGTGTCGAAGAAGAAGCTAGCACAGGCAAGCGAGGTGGCCATGGTTGCTGCTGCGCTTCGTTCTTGGTGTGGCTGGTGGTCGATGGACACGACTCTACAAGGCAGGTCTACAGGTTGAGATGAGATTGGTGGGCAGGAAGTGGGGGTATATATGGCGGGTGGACAGGGACCGGGATGGGCTAGGCACCACCGCCGTTGCACGGCTGCTCAAACCGCGGTGCGAGATAGCCCACGGTCGACCCGGACGCGGCCACACAGCCCGCGGTTTTTTTTTTGGAGTGGTTCGGCAAGCTGACTCGGCTTGATGGCCGCAGCTGCAGCTGTGTCTGTGGCTTGGTGGACGCGCACCCGGCTCGGCGGCTCCACCCGTGCGACATGCCAATAAGTTGGGCCCGCGCGTATGACGTGGTGGCTGGTTCTTGGTGGCGACAGAGACGAATCGCGCCAAACCAAAAGCGTACAATATCTGTTCTTTTACTAGCAAAAAACCGTGTGCTTATCACTGACAGGGAAAGTGAATCAACCTGTGCGATGTGTGGAATAGAAATACTGCTGCTTGCTCCGTTCTGTGCAGCAAAATCTCCAGACAAATATTCTGGCGGCACCGTGATCGACCCGAAGCATATTTAGGCCTCGTTTAGTTCCCGAAATTTGTAGCGTGAAAAGTAGTGTATCATTTTATTTGTATTTGACAAATATCGTCTAATCATGGTCTAACTAGTCTTAAAAGATTCGACTCGTGATTTATAACTAATCTGTATAATTAGTTATTTATTTTATGAACACTTAATGCTCCATACATACAATAATAACATCTGATGTGATGGAGAGAGAGTGAAATTTTTAGCCTTTTTAAGGCATCTAAACAAGGCCTTAGTACTGATCTGCATCTAGTTAAACCTACACACTCTATCGGGGTTGATAGTTGGTGGTCCCAGCTCACAAACTCTATGCCACAGAACCGACTAATTTATTAGAGCACAAACACGTAATTCACCATTAAGATAGCAAACTACATGATTAAGACCTAATAAACCCGGTAGTCATCCTGAAATCTCGAAGGATTTTAAACTTTCCAGCATAGCCAAGATCGTAATAAGTTTAGCCATCACCATTCACAGCATACATAGTTGCATATAGTTTTACACATCGGAGTACGAATAAAGTTATTACAATCCAAGTTCGAAATCGAAATAGCGGAAGCGATTTAGTTCGAATCCATACACACACTTAGTTCAAATACAGTGCCAGGTCCTCAGTCAATATCCAGTAAAAGCATAAGGTAGAGTAGAGTGACCATGCCCAAGGTCTAGTCATCGCCCATAGCGGGATAGAAACAGTGCTGACAGTAGCCATAAAACATCTCACCATCTGTAACAACATGGGAAATAAAATCCTGAGTATGAGAATGTATTCAGCTAGACTTACCCGTCATAAACTAAAAATAAATTGACTCCAAGGAGTATGCAAGGCTATATAAGTTGGATAGCTGACTCATTTATTTGCGAAAAAGCTTGCATTAAAGAAATATTTATTATAACCTTCTAGCATTGTATTTTAGCTGGATTAACCTTATCATGCTAGATTAGCACCTGTACTAGACAAGCATGGTGATAATTATTCAACAAGAATAGTAACCAATTCCGGTTGAGTATCTTTCCATCTCAATAGCTCAACCATCTCATCTCTTGTTCAAGTTATTACTACGATGCCGCTGCTCAAGTCAAGTGTTCACTGTCCAGGAACGATGGCGATTATAATCGATTACTAACCAGCTGGCGGGTATTCCTCACACAAACCACACTCACCAGCCACGGTGAGCTACAGATCACCGACATTTAATTCAGGAAAAGCGCGAGATCAACAGGTACCATCGTATCCAGGAACCGCCAGGCTGCCTTATTCAGGGCGACCCTGACCTCGGACTTACTCTCCGCATAACCTGTGGTCCCCCATCTTCACCAACACGATGCGTACAGCAGGTCGACTCCTGGCCCAAATCAAAATTAGGCTTCGCGGTCGGAACGACTTATTCTTCCAGCTAAATGTGAGGCATGCGTTCAATATGACTTGAGGACGTACAATGGACGGGGTCCTAGTTCGACACAGACGGGATAACCTCACCGAACCTCCAGTTCAGTCCCAACACTAATTCCGCCCGGTCTCGATTTATTATCTCCACATGGTTATCCAAGATAACAATGTATTCAACCATTCCGAGTCACCACCTATAACTCACGGATGACAGAAAATCACCCGACTTCTACCGATCTAGTTAAGCAAGGCTAAGCAGATAATCGCACCTGAACCTAATAGGGTAGAATTATATCAAGTGGGCAAGAAATATAAGTAATGCAACAACAGTATAAAACAACGCCTATAACTTAATGCATCAAACAAGTAAAGGACTCAAGTTAGATATTTTTTTGCAAACCACAGGGAGAATGCTACGGGGCTTGCCTTTTAGGAAAGAGCTTGGCTAATGTTCCGGACACTCGGGAAGATCAACCTCGGGATCCTCTTCTGCTGCTATCTCCTGTACCAAGGCTTCCTGCTGGCCTTCCTCTCCTTGTATTCCGAGAACTACTGTTTCGAGCTCTGACGATCCTGTATGATGCATGGTGCGTATGAATACAGCAAATACATAGTAAATACAAAGGTACATGCTGATGGTGAATGAATGCTTAGTTAAAGATAATAGACATGATTTTAAAACATGTATGATAAGCACATGTCATCTACATTCTCTTCTATAATAAATCGTATACAAGCATCACAATACATTTTACTTACACGTTAAAAGGAATTATAAACGATAAATGTTTTGCACACTACTCTCTACTGAACCAAAAGCAATAAAAGATTACACACATCATAAACATCAGCAAAAGCATTATTATTAACATGAAATAATAACTTAAAACACTATTAAGACATATAAATAAATTAGAACATAACTGCAACACAACTTTAGACTATCCAGAAAATTCTGTAAATTACAGAAGCTTAAGCATGCTTAATATAGACTACCATAAAATTTTCAGGTCAAAACAGTAAGTACTTTATTCTACACAAAAATGACAAGACAGCATAATTTAATGGACATAAAATATTTTATACATAGAAAAGTGTTAAACAATAGATCTCAGAATATTCTTAGCTATAGATTAGCATAAAAATATCCTCCAAAAAGTTTTATGCATAAATCACTTATATATTATTTATTATGAATTATTTATCATCTAATTGAAATAAGCACCATAATTAAACAGGGCAATATTTACACATGACATAGCCTTTCAATAGTTTTCACAGATAGAGCATGACATAATAAGACTAACAAACTTAGATTCATATTTTTCTGAGCAACAGAGAATTACTTATGCATTTTCAAAAATAAAGGCATTTAATAGGGATAAATAAATCTATACAGAAAAGTATCACAAAAATCATATTTCATATTTTCATGCATAGATCTACTCATAAGAAAAATACTACAACTTGAACCAACTCATTTGGACTAAAAATGAGCAAGATATGAATTTAGGAAGATTTAACCAAAATCTGGAAAACAAATTCTTTAAATCGAAATAGAAAACAGTTTTGCACCAAGAACCCTAGATTTTCTAGTAATTAACCGAGCCCTATAAAGAAACTCTCTGTGTCTGGCAGTTTTGCACTTAAGTCTGAAAAAGAACATAAATGATGCACGTGGTCCACACCGAGGGGAAAGGTCGCCGGCGGTCGTCAATCTCGCCGGCGGCGAGGTCACCGGCCGAACTACGGCCACTACTAGACTTAGCACATCAGCGCGAACCCGTTGATGTGAAATATGAAACCTATTGCGGAGGAAAATGACGGCGGCGACGATCGGAGGCGAGCGGCGGCTCTGCATGTCGGCGGTTCGACGGCTGCCGGCCAAATCCGACCGAAACAAGGCTCACGAGCTACCCTACGAGCTAAAGGAAGCCTAGGTGACTCGATTACGACAGAAAAAGAAAGGAATGGTTGACCGGAGTGACCTCCGTGCGAGCGGCCGGCGAGTGGCGGCGCGCCCCGCGACGGCGGTCGGCCAAAATCCGACGAACACAAACCCTAATCGATCCCATGAACTACACCAACCTGTTCTACTCATGCAGGCGACCACGATGCGCAAGATAAAGGAGGGAGAAAGGAAAGGCTGGCCACGGTGGACCGCGCGGCGGTCGGGGCGGCCATGGTCGGCGAAGGGGGAAACGGTCGATTCGACCTCTACCTTGGGTCTCGAGGGCAGGGAACGTGCGCAGGGTGTCTCTCACACCACGGCGGAGCTGTACGCGTGATCTGGGAAGAAAATGACAGGGCTAGGCGCAGCGGTGGCGGTGCGAGCTCGGGGCGGCGGCAATGGCGGCTTTCGAGCTCGCTCGAGCTCTGACGAAGGAAAATGAGGCAAGGAGGGGGCGTCTGGTGGTGGTGGGTGGAGAGTGAAGGCGAGAGGCGCGATCGGGACGCATTGAAGCGGCCGCTGGCCTCGGACAGCCGGGCCATGGCGTCGGGACGCACTGAGCGCGTGGCGTGCATGCGGGGCCGGCCGAGGGCGCGTGGAGCGACAGTGGGGTCCAGTCAGGTGCGGAGCAGGATCGGCGTGCGGCGCACGGGTGCGCGGGGCGAACAGCAGACACCAGCGATCATCCGGTGTACAGCTGCCAAGCGGCCGGCGTTGGCACGGACACCGTCGACGCGAGGAAGAAGAAGAGAGGGAAGAAGGAGGCCGACGGGTGGGTCCCACTGCGCCAAGATTCGTGCAGAACTTGATTAACTCCATATTTTCCAAAATAATTCGAATTTGAAAAAACTTGTAAAATATAAAATGTTGCTCTCAATGAGTAGAACATTTCACTTTTAAACATCAAAGCCTAATTCTGCCTAGAATTTGAAATTCAAAAATGGGGATTTAAAATCCTTTTAAAATTAAAAGAAAAACATTTTTATAAACTGTTTTTGACATTTTTGACCCACTTCCAAACCTTTTCATGAAATGACCCAAAAATGAGTTTTGCTCCAAATAATTTTCTCTACAAACTTCATTTAACACTCAACCTCAAACAAGCAACTTATCACATAGCTCTAGTTCAAATCAAAGCAAGCATATTTTTCATTTTATCATTTCACGTAAACAATGACTATGCAAAGAGATGATTATGCTCATGATATGTAAGATAATGCATGCTTAACACCATGGTGTTACACTCTAGCATAGGCTAAACCTCCACACTGTATCAGTGTTGATAATTTTTTTTTTTTTTTGCGAAACGTATCAGTGTTGATAATTGGTGGACCTGCCTTTTTAGCCAACACGCGAATTGTGGGCAACACCTCCGGGTAAAAAGGCTGGCACGCCAGTTATGTGCCGAAGAGTATGATAGAGAGCACTTGCCCTTGCAAGTGGCAGGTTTGCAACAGCCTTGCTCACAAATTCACGATATGAGTGAGCATGGGCACAGCTTTGTTTAGGTCCCTTGGTTGTTCCTGACGAGGGATTCTCTCTAGGGTCTAGTTGGTGCATGCACGCCACGAGGCAGCAGCCTGCGTGTGAGCATCGGCCGGGACCAATGGCAGGTGGCGCTTGGGCAATGCGTGTGCTTCCTACGAGGTGGTCACGCATACGCACACCATGGAGATGCACATGCACGCGATCTGTGGTCGCGCCGTCGGCACTCAATTTACAATTGTTGCTATGGCCTATGGCCTTGACAAACTTGGGGCAGAATCGTATAAATATATTATATTATGTACTGTACAACTCCTTGGTAAACCACTCCGTATCGCAAGGTTTCAACTTCGGCGGCCGTGCACGCTTTTGGAGTGAGCGCGAAGCACCTTGCGCATGCTTGCAGCTGCACGAACCGCTCGAGATTCCATCGGTCATGAAGGCAGGTTTCGCCCGGGGGAGCAGCATTTCTGGAGATACGCGCGCAGTTTGTTTATGCTTGCAAGTGTACTACGACACTACGTAGTAGGGCCGTAGGTGGCTTCACGTAGAAGCATGACACGTTGATAATTGGAGCTAGTAGATGCTCCAAAACATAGTCGCCGAACTGGTCCCGTGGATGTCACGCCACGCGAGCTATTCGGCGCATCCGCTGCCGTGCACGGTCACACCTGCGTGCGTGCTGCGGCATGGTACAAAATGTTTGGAAAGTTGTAACGCTCGCCTTCATTTCTTCCATTTTGTTAAATGAAGAAAAAGAAAAGAACAAGGCGACGCACTATACCAGTACCACACAGTTGTTGGACGCTGAGTGGAGGATGACGCGTAGAAGTGCGTGCGGGGGGCGCTGGTTTTGGCGGTGAGTCACGCACAACAAGGCAGGGCATTAGGCTGTGGGCGAGTCGACACATGTTTGGTGTTTGTGTCGACGGACCCCACGGGCTTTTGTCCACACCCACGGGCCCATGACGTCTCTCGCCGTATGATTGGGTGGGGGAACTGACTCTCTCCGGTGACTCAGCGATGAGTAGTGAGTGAGACGTTACTCCTACACAAAAAGAAAACAGCGGTGTTCAACGCATCTGACGTGGGTGCAATGATTTACGCCATTTTGGATCGTTTGTTTATGTACTCTGCTTACGCAGCTGGGACACTTGCGCCGTTGTTTCCTTTGACATTTCAGCTCGATGAAACCTCTGTTACATTCTAGGAGTAGTACTCCGCAGTACTCTGTCGTTTTCTCGCTGAAGAACTTGGCGTAGTACTCCTACTACCTGTTTACTAGCAGATTTTCCGTCAGATCGGATCGGAGGCGCAACTTGTCAGTCTGTGGCTTGGGGATGAGATCGGAATCGGAAACCGAAACAGGTCAGATTTCTGGCGCAACTTGCCAGTCTGTGGATTGGGGATGGGACCGGAAACCAAAACAACTGATTATCGCTCACTCATCAGATCTCTGGCACGGTCCTAGTCTCAAAGCAAAACAGGCAGTTTGCCAAGCTTCATCAAACTCCAAAACACCCATAAAGCACCGTGCGGTTGGTGGGAAAAACAATCAATGAAACCACACACAAAAAAACCAGTCAGGAACAAGATACGTTTTGCGATCAAAATTTCATGATTATCATAACATGTTCAAATGCCGTGTACATTTACAGATCGACGGTGCTCTTGCACACACCCTCAGGCCTCAGCCTCTAGCACACACAACCCAAAGATCCCATCAAGCCACCAGGCATCATCACGGGAAACAGAAGCAAGCATGGCGTCGATTTCAATATTTCGACCCACAGCTTAGGTGCCAGGTCGATCCGTTGTAATCGACTTCTTCAGTCTTCAGATCCACCCCCCGCTTGCCTCTGTTCGGCGCACAGACCTCGTTGTGCGGCGGAGCGCCGGCCGCCGGCCAGCCAGGAGTGCCTTCTCCCCATCTGGATCTCTTGCTGATTAACTAGCAATATCTTTCTTCCTCTTCTTCCTAGCTGGCCACGTACACGTCGGTCTTGGCGGCCACAGATGAGGAGGCCCCCCTGCTCCGCTGCTGCTGCTGCTTCCGCCGGCTGCCGCTGCTGGCCTGCCGCGCGTAGGCCGCGTCGTGGTGCATCTGCTCGTAGCGGCAGTCCTCGCTGCAGAACGGGGTGTCGCCCTTGTACATGAAGATGTCGCTGTTGCGCGTGAGCGGCTTGGAGCAGAGCGCGCAGGCGTCCAGCGCGTGCCGCCCGGGCTCGCCCACCGGCTCCGCGTCGAAGAAGAAGGCGCAGGCCACCGACGTCGCCATGCCTAGTCTGCTATCTGGCTTGGCGCGCAGCTATGCCAAATGGCTTTGCTGCTTGGGGAAAGAGAGTGCGTGCTGGTTCCTCTGCCCTGGTGAGCTTGGCTCGCAACGAAGTGGACGGGGGGCGGTTTTATGGTTGCGACCTAAGGAACACGACAAACGGGCCTGACGTGGAGCTTACAAGAAAGGTGAGAGAAAACCGTGGGTGGTTCTCGAACCAGCCGGCGACCGGAGCGACGGTCCAGCGCGCCTGCCTATCACTGTTGTGCCTGGTGCCTGCTTGCTTGATACTCTTGCTTCCTTTTTTCTTTTGAGAACAGTCTATCACAGTCACAGGTCTCAGTGACTCCTGCCTAGGAGTATCACAGATCCTTGGCTCGCTTTGTTACTGAGCACAGCAGTAAAGTGTACAGTAACTGGGAGAACTTGACGGTTTCACTGTAGTTAAACTCAAAACCGTGCCCTAACGTATTGTTATTGTATTATTATCTTTGGCTATATGCCGCCAACGCCATGGCCCCGTCCCATAATTGCTGCAACTGATCGTGGGGACCGCTCGGTTAAAGCCGCGACAAGATTGGGTCGAGTCAGAGTATGGCATGGCTTGGCCTTATCTTGACGTGGCAAACAGCTGGAAGACTGTTCTGGAGGTGGAGCCGTGGAGGGTACGAGGTCGAGGCGCTTTCATCACACAGCAGTACAACCCTTTTTTTCTCCAGAAACCGGGTTTGTATTCATATGTGTTTCATGAAGACACTCATAGATAAAGGAAAAATTAAAACATAGTGCTTGCGCGGTCGGAGTCACTTATAGCTTGAATTAAAACATAGTGCTTGCGCGGTCGGAGTCACTTATAGCTTGAAGCCGACCTCCGTCCCGACGAATAAACGCAAGCTTTTACTGGCACTAAAGGCGGATACTTTATATGACCGCTAAACGCCCAGGCCGAATAAGATGGCAGCATACCATCATATCGCTGGAGTACAAGAAATCCAACGCCTCAAGAGCTACCAGCAATCCCCGCATGCCGGATAGCGGCACACCCAGAAGGAGAATGAAATCACTAGAGTAGGTGGTAGGTAAGAACTAACCCGGTTTCACGGCGAGTCGGTAGATATACCTCCCAGAGTCTTCGCCAGATGAGCCAACAGGCGCTATTGCCGGAGAGGGGAGGGACAAAAGTCGAACTTGGCCAGATGAAGAAGAGGCACAAAACTTCAAATCTGTGAAGCTAGTGCTCTTTACCGATGTTATTGCCACCAGCGAACTTGGGGAAACCGCCGTAGATGTCAGTTCCGTCCTCTGCACACCCACACCGTCGCCCGCTAGAGACACCGCTCGGAATGACGAACCCATGCCTCACTGGCGGCACAGAAAACCCTAACCCTAACTTATTTAACCTAAGCCTAATAAGTACGGGTATATATACATCCTCCGTCGATTCATCCGGCCCCCCTCCTCCTCCGACTTCGGCGAGGCCTTCGAAGGCGAGGACGATGGCGATTCGATAGGGGGAAGCAAGGTCGGCCCCAGTCGTCGCTCTCAACCGTAGCACGCTCGCTCCGGAAGGATCGAGAGGGGGGCTGGTACCGTCCCAGACCTGGGGGAGACATGCAGCCATAGGGGTCTGTGGTTTGGGCCAGAAAGACGCTTGGGCAGCCACTCCGCACTTCAGCCGGCCGGCCCAAAGACGTTCTTTCACGCCGGAGCGCTTTTTGATTTTTCTCCTTATAATCTATACAAAAATCATTTTTCAACCTCCTTCAACTTTTAACTTTTGAGAACCGTTCATTTTTACACCCACAGAGGTTTTTAATAGCGATATGGCGGCACGTGAGAGGAGGCAAATCGTACTGACTTGAAAGTTTAAGGGGGTAAATCGGAGTAGAAATAATTTTTATAATAACATGAAGAATTATTCGTAAATATAAAAACTATCTAAATATATGTTATATGAAAAAATAATACAACTAATAAAAATCCTAAAACCTGGTTTATTCTGAGAAAAAATTGTTTTAGCTCAGAAACTAGTTTTAGTTTTTTTTTTCCTAAAATCATGCTTAGCTTCAAATACCATTCGGCGTATGTCGTCAACCTGCAATCTGGCCGTAGATTCTCCGAGCAAAGGCCCGCGATTGATGTCTCCGCTTCAGTCGCTGGCAGATACGGAGTCCGCGTCCACTCACCTCAGCTAGGGTTTCGGACTCGACGCCTTTCCTCAATCAGCTCCTTCCAGCCCCGACGCTCCGGGCGGCCAGCTCCACCTCCCAGCGCCCCCTCGCCGTCAGCCGCCCCCGCCGTCGCCCCCGTCGCACCCGCTGCCGTCGCCCCCGCCGCTGCTTCATCATCCAGCCCTACCGCTACCAGTCGCCCACAGCGCGTCTCCCGACAGCCGTCTGCCGTCCCCGAGGCGCGCCCCTCCGCCTTCCGCTGCTCCAGATCCGAGGCAGGCCAGCTCTGGGGACGCATCACGAGCGCCAGAGCTGTTCACTGGAGCTAACAGGTATGCCAATGCTTACATTTCTTCCAGAATTTCGAATCCGAAAGGCTGATTAGCTTGCTTGCTTAAGCTGTTAAGCATAGGGAGGGAAGGGGGAAAATCGCATTTCTGTGCCGCTCCTGCGAATTTACATTCATTCGTGCAAGTTCATTGCTGCAAATATCCTGTGAATTTGCATGATCTTTATATCCATTTGGTTTACTTTAACCTGGAAAGTACTTGTAGAAAGAAAATCCCAACATGTAGGCTGTTGTCCAGTGAATGATGAGTGTGCTCTGGAACTAAGGCGGCGTCGTTTGTTTAATTTTACTTACCATTACCCATCTGCAAACCTTTTTGAAGCATTTGGGTACCTTGGATAACATAAAATTCCTAAATGTGATTACTGGAATCTGATGTTTAGACTTTAGACATGTATACATGCACTGATTCTTTGATAACCAGTCATCTACCCAGTTACTATTGATTTTGCAACCAGTAACACTGTATGCCACATTTTTCGCTTCAGGTTTTTGAGAAGAGGAATATAATCATGGATGTCATGCAGACTAGTGACTCTTCACATCATGGAATTGTAGAAAATAGCCCGTACAGACTTCCATATGATAGACTTGCAGAAGGTGATCAACTTGGTGCTTCATGGTATTTTAGCAGAAAAGAAATAGAGGAGAATTCCCTATCAAGGAGAGATGGCATTGATCTGAAGAAAGAGAATTATCTTCGCAAGTCATATTGCACATTTCTGCAGGATTTGGGGATGAGACTTAAAGTGTAAGTATATATCAGACCAAAAATTCTATGTCAATTATTATTGTTTGTATTTCCTGAAAATACAATAGCCATTCGCCTGTAACACCTTTAGTTATTATTTTCAAATTTATTTAGATGACCTGCTATTTTTCTGGAGCGTAGTTTTCCTAGGGTGAACCCCATTTATCCCCTAAACTTTGGGGGTGGAAGTTCAGATTTCACCCTAACATAAGACCAGATATCTTTCTTACCTTAGACTTTACACCATACAAACAACACCCTAACTTTGAAAAGTGTTTCTTGCCTATGCGAAAGGAATGCATGGGTTGTTTACCATGTAAGAGTGGATGCCACTTCATCTTGTTTTAATGTTTCATTGATAAGGAAAAAAGGTATTAGGTCCCATGCTTTTTATGAAGTCTTTATCTCTATGCATCCACAGATTGGTGGTATCGCTTGTGGAATCATGCTCCAGAAACAATTCACTATGTCATATCATGTGTCAAAAACGCTAACTCGAGCTTGCCAGATAGCTAAAAGCACCCCCAATACCTGCTAGCTGTTATTTGAACGTTATAATTTAGGGTGCGATGTCTTCCAAGGTCCAACTGTTTTTCCCCTGTTAACTATATATAAAGGATTATGACTGATACCATATTCACATCTGTTAACCTGTAACATCTAAATTATAAATGGCAGCATCTTCTTATGGTCAACAGCATCTGAATTATAGATGTGAGTGTTGGTAGATAACAGCTTTTTGTATTCTAGAATAGCCTGAGTGGTAAGAGTTTATGTGTTGATAAAATGTTTGATGGATGGTGGTAAGGCTTGTGCCAAGGGCACACAGAATACAAAGAGTTCAGTATACATAAAATGGATTTATTGAGAGAAATGGCCAAACATACTAGTAGAACTATTTGGAGTCGGTTGCCTAGCGCAACTTGGCACTAGGGACCACCCTCAATGGATCTTTTATTATGGCACTATGTCTATTTAATACTTTGTCCTTCTGTATATTGAATGGACTCTCCAGTTTCTCCTGGTATTTTAGTAGAACTATTGAATACTATCTTTGATTCCTTATAGTCGACTAGGTAAATGCCCGTGCGTTGCAACGGAAAAAAAATCACCAGATAACATGAGTTGTAAAACACAAACTTGTTGTGGTCAAGGCTAATTAAGACTATGTCACGTCGTTTGGGCACACGGCAGCTAATTGACTTTTGGAACTAAATGGATCAATAACCATTATGAGCCAATCGAGGTGACCACAAGCAATTAACAAGATATGCATATCTCAAGCCAACTGTATCTGATCATAAAGCGAAGGGAATTGAGTTACTACACCTAACTGGATTTTTTTAGTTGGTTGACATAGAACTTGATAGTCTGTGTGAGAAAAAAATGGAGACCTCAACAAAAATAATAATAAAAAAGCCAGAAAAGCAACCTGAATACTATAGGGAACGTCCGAACAGGAATTGCACTTGAAAGCAAGAGCGTTGGTACAAAAGCTTGTTGGATGATTTGCAATGTCTCAGAAAGCTATGAATTTATTGCAAATGTTATGATGAATAAGTAATTATGATTTTTTTTGATAAAGTGTACCTGTATTAAGAAAGGGAAACAGAAACGTACAAATACAAGTACACCGTATGATATTTTGGCACACATAAAATGAACCGAACAAAAAGAGAGAGCGAGAGGTATATTATAACTCTCAAAGATGAACCATTATACACCTAAAATATAATTTTATGCAGTACTTGACCCAATCCTAGACCAATATAGGTGTGCCATATCATTAACAGCAGGTCATTGCTGGATCATGAACAGTGGAGAGAGGCAAAACCTAGATTGCCCCTAGGGCCGTCTCCAGCATTGTGGCAGATCGTTGAAACCAGCAAACTGTTAAAGTCATCTGAAACAAAAGGCTGAAGCAAGGAAGAAGAGTCATTTCTAGATTATTGGCATTCAGATAGTAGTTCGGAGAGCACTGCCAATGTCAATTTTAGACTATGAAAGGCACGGCTAAAACAGAATGATGATTAATTCAATCACAAACTCCTTATTGTAGAAACTATTGTATTCTGCTTATTCTATAGATAGCAGTTCAGGGCAACAATCCCATGCTTGGCACATGGCCATGTTCTGTTCTTAAGATGCAAGCAGCTGACATTAAAACCACACCATGCTAACTGTACATGTATATGTTCTGATCCAAAAATCATAATATTTTTATAAAACCTTGGATGCGAGAGCACGATGGTGATTGTGGCAGTATAAATCTCATCCCCTCTTTATTCCATGACGCTGACAGTCGCTGGCCGCCGGGTGATTGCCGCTTTGTGCTCTGGCCGTACTTAGATATTGTGGAAAGAAAAGGAACTAAAATAGAAAAGAGCACACCTTGGATGGCAACGTCGATGATCCACGATCTTGATTAGCCAAGGCAGCTGCTGCTATGGCTTGCCGTTCACGGGCAACAGTGGCAAAGAGTGAAGGCGTCGGCGCGGTAGGCATGACCGTGTACGTGCCTGATTGTGGACGTCCTCGCTCGATGCACTACTGCAGCTTTGGCAAGGCCGCCATGTGCTGCAGCTGCGGCTTGCCGTTGAAGGGCGATGGCGGCGACAAGGGAAGGCATCGGCGGGGTATAGGCAGGCGATGTGGGTGCTTGATCGTGATGAACGTCCTCGCTCGATGCACGACAGCAGCAATGGCAAGGCCGCCGTGTGACAGAGGAGTGATGGCGAGGATGGGCGGAGGGAGCGCTATGGGCGAGCGAGAGGGAGCGTGAGCGTGATGGGCTTCGAGCATGCGATGGGATCAGTTCCTTTCCTTTCCGGTGCTGGTAAAGATCGGGACCAGGGGAGGCGCGCGCGACCGGGGAGGAAGGAGATCGCCTGGAGTTTCTTATTTGCCGGATGCCTTCCTACGGGGGAGTTTCCTTTCTTTTCTTTTCTTTTTTGTTCGCAGGCGAGGGTAGGAAGGAGCCGGGCACACAATTTCGTGGGGAGGGTTTTGTGTCGCCTGTGGACGGAATCATTTGAAGTGTTTTAGTTGTAGACATACAAACATGTGTTATCTGCCTGTTTTAGACAGTTTATTAAGGTCTTATTATTTAGCTGTTCAAGTTGATTTCTATGTATGCATTGAATTTTCGTTAGTTCTCTATATGAATGGTTAGTTTTCTGTGCTTGCAATTTAGATCATCTGGTACCAAATAGATCTAATTTGTTGATTTTTATTGCACACACTTGTTAATTCAATTCTATATCTGATAGTTGACATATAATTGTCCACAACTGTGCTCCGTTTGTTATAAAAAAAATAAACTAAGACCTGATGGTTTCATGAATCATGAGCACAAGTGTCAAATGGGTAAACAGCTTCATTGGTAATCAATGAAATAGAAATTGAGGGATGGTGACTTTTCTACTTTAATACTGGTTTATATTGTGGTTGCTAGTTCTTGCTTAGCATGTCATGAGCAGTTGGTCACATCCTTGTTTGTAGTTTGGTGGAACAGATGATGCACAACATTGTTTAGCACTGTATTTCAGTTGCCTGACTGCCTGAACATAACTGTATTTTGATTTTTTTGATTGTCTACTAGCTGGTAAACATGCCTGCATGTTACTGCACAGGTTATGATATCTTGTTTGAGTTTAAAATATATGTAATTTTTTATTCTAATGCCGACTAACTCTGTAATGTAGGCCTCAAGTGACAATTGCTACTGCTATAGTGTTCTGTCATCGGTTTTTTCTTCGTCAATCTCATGCGAAAAATGACAGACGGGTAAGTTTGCTAGATGCTTTTTTAACCTGTAGACCTCTGTTTTTTTATAAAAACGATTGTAAAGAGTAATTTTCTTTACACATCACTTGGACATTGTAGTCAGCAAAATCTCAGTATGTTGTAACTGGTAAATCTCCGGCGCTTACAGTGTGGTACCACCTACATGTGGAAGACAAAAATATGTTTTCACATATAAAATACATGTTTTATTAGATGTATGAAAAAAAGAAAATCCTCATTATTAAAAATTTAAGTTTGTTGTCAATTTAGCATTCTGGTGCAGCTTGCTTATTTCTCCTTGATAGTTATTCATCATCTGCTAATGAAAGTTTTAATATATAATAAGTTCATTATAACATGCAGACAATTGCAACAGTATGTATGTTCTTGGCGGGAAAAGTTGAAGAAACACCCAGACCTCTGAAGGATGTCATACTTCTTTCATATGAGATCATCAACAAAAAAGATCCTGCTGCAGTTCAACGAATAAAGCAGAAGGTGATTTGATTTAGAGCATTTAATATCTTGATATTCCTGTTCTAGGTAATCCAAACTTTGTAATCTATGATGTTATTATCCTTTTCTCCTATTATTATTATTCTGTTGATTGATAACGCTTCCTTTTCATTTCTCCTATGATAGAATTTTTTTTCTTTTTTAAAGGCATGGCTAGAACTGCTCTTTTTTTATGCAATTTTACGTCGTGATTGCTTTGTCACACACAACAATAATTGAGGCTGTCTGTTTTGTTTCTTCAGGAAGTATATGAACAACAGAAGGAACTTATTTTACTTGGGGAACGTGTTGTGCTTGTAACACTTGGTTTTGATTTGAATGTGAACCATCCTTACAAGCCCTTGGTTGAAGCAATAAAAAAATTCAAGGTTGCTCAAAATGCACTTGCTCAAGTTGCCTGGAATTTTGTCAATGATGGGTATGCTAAAATTATTCTTCCTCATTACAAATAGTAATACACAAACATGCCTATTTACTACGCCTTAAAAGGGGTGTACAGGCTCCGCACTTCACTTTGCCTGCAATTTAAACCGCACCATATTGCGGCTGGCGCAATCTTCCTGGCTGCGAAGTTTCTTAAAGTCAAGCTTCCATCAGAGGGCGAGAAGGTCTGGTGGCAAGAGTTTGATGTAACTCCGCGGCAGTTGGAAGGTTGATCTCTAGATGCAAAGTCACTAGTGTGCACCTTAACTGCACTACTGTAAAATTTCATTTTCGTGAGTGCTAGTTTCCTAATAATTAGCTATCTAGTAATCCCATGGAAATTGGACTGCCAAGGATAATTGGCGTGTCCAAAAATGATTGTGGAACTAAGATAGGTTGAAGGCACACACAATTCCATGATCAATGGCTCTATGCTAAAGGCAATCCCATTTGACTTTAGATGCATTCTGGGGACATGCCAAGTACAGGTATAATTGGTTGGTGATGTCATTTTAGTTTATTTGTTTAGTTAGATCTTGCCAATCTTGCAATTTTGATATACATCTTTTTGCCACCATGATGCTTCTTTTGGTCCTTTTCTTCACTTTTGATGCTATATTTTTGTTTTGAAAAAATCATTTTTATGAATTATAGTTATACCATCTAAGATACATGCTGATGCTTTGTGTTTTTGTTTACTCCTTTCAGTGGTTAGCAACCAGATGTTGGAACTCTATGAGCAAAACCGTGTTCAACCACCACCATCACAGGGTAATGATACTGAAGGCAGTTCTGCAAGTGTTGTGAATCAACGTGCTCCTGGTAAAGTTCCAGGAGTAGCTGATGAACCTCCTGCCCATGAACATAATCAAGCACCTAGACAATCGAGCCAGCAGAACATGGCAGGCCACAATGGCTATGACCACCCTCATCCGGAGAAGCAAAACTATAGAATACCTCCAAATGAAGCAAGAGATGGCACTGCTAATAGCAACGAAGGTCCCAATGTGTCATCCTCGATGATGGATGCAATGAAGATGATAAACAAGGATAAGGTGAAAGCGGCCCTGGAGAAGCGGAGGAAATCGAAAGGTGACCTTTCAAGAAAGGTTGATGTGATGGATGATGATGACCTCATTGAGAGGGAGCTGGAACATGGCGTGGAGTTGGCTATCGATGAGAAGATCAAGCAGGAGAGAAGGCAGAGCTGGCCTCATCCTGCGCACCGTGCAGACCACCAGAGCACCAACCGTGAGAATACTGAAGAGGGTGAACTGTCCTTGGACAGTCGAGAATACCATTCTTCGGAGCATGACAATAGGAAGAGAAAGGATGTGCATGAGCACTGGAACTATGATCGCGACGAAAGGGACCTTAAAAGGCTAAGGTCTTGAGAGTTACACCATTGTGGGAGTCAAATGTCGTTTGGACTATAACATGATGTGGAACCTGTCTTTCTGTCACAGGTGTACTTGTGCTGGGGGGATTTGAACTCTACATATATAAGTTAAGATGGTTTCCCCACGGATCATGTATGTGTTAAGCCATGTTGGCAATTGAAATGACGCTGTGAGCCTGTGACTTTAAGTATTCCACAGGTTTATGCTGGAAACAATATTAAGGAAGCTGCATCCTAATGGTAGCTTGTGATTTTATTATTCGTCTATCTTGGACTTGGAACACTCATACTGGGGATGAGATCGATCTGCATAGATTATTGTTGATTTTGATACGATGTGATGTGCATGTTCTCCTTCGTATACATATGTATAGAAACACATACCAGCATGTGTAGGCGCTGTTCGTTTGCTCGTTCTATGGGCATACATACAGGAGTACCACCTATTTATCGCTGCTTGGAACAATGATAACTTTTACACTGTTCGGCTGCCACTCATTCACAGCTAAGCCAGAGAGCAAAACTCTGTAGAAAAGCAAACGAAGCAGCTGCACACATGGGGTCGAAAGTTTGAGATTTAGGTGACACAAGGCAAAGTCTTAACATTATCTATTCCTGACCAATACTCCTGCCCAAAACAGGCATCGTTTTAGCCTGAGCACCAAAATCCTCCGCTGTTCTTAATGTTGAGGATGCTAAGCCCTCGCATGGTCGCACTCTACTGCAATGAATTCGATGAGAATTATGATATGATGAGGAATTGAGCAGCGGCGTAGATAAAAGGACCGCAGCACTTCCTGACACTAGGGAAATCGGAAAAATCGATGTGTCATAATAAACTTCTCGACTTCCCTCTGTGGCTATGCTCTGCAGCCCTGGCTTGTCGCCAAAAAAAAAAAAAAAAGTACAGCAGCATGACCATCTCAAGTTCTCAACGCGAGGTCTCTTGGGCTTGGGCCAGTTGGGCGCTCGGTCATTCGTGGTCGCCGCCGACTCGCCGTTGTCTTTGTTGCGGATCGGGGCTCCTCTCTCCATCACGCCGCTACATCTCGCCGGCCGCTCTCCTCCCCGCCACCGACGCCCTCCGCTTGATCTTCCCTTCCTTCCATGCGAAGCCGTACGAGCAAATTTTAACGCAGTTCGTGAGTACTCCCTCCGCTTGATCTTCCCTTCCCTAGTGTGCGAAACCGTGCCTCCAAACCCTAATATACTATCCGTATTCGGGTCTGAATCTAAGTACAAGTGTATATGCATGTATTATGCCTGCTAACTTCGATTGCTTTGCAAAAATTATCAGGTGTACATTTACTGGGCCTGCCCCTGCTTGACTGAGCAAACAGAGCAAGGACCAAGGAGATAGATTAAGAATGGCTGCGCGGGGCAGTTCTATGGCCGCCGAGGATGACTACGAGGTACGTTCCAGTTCTTTGCTCTTGTCGGCGTTCGGAACCCGGGGGCGTCCTAAGCCAACGAGTAATCGTGTGTGTGTAACCCGTCTGGATGGGTGATGCAAGAAGAATACAGCGATTTATCCTGGTTCGGGCAAAGAAGGGCCCTACGTCCAGCG
>JALGXP010000325.1:0-38081 GCA_023333625.1 Bothriochloa decipiens | reverse complement strand
GGTATGCCACTACCTAAATCTCGAGGACAAGATTCCAATGAGGGGGGGTGGACTGTAACAACCCAAAAATCCGAGGTACAAAATTTTTTCGACAAAACCCTGAGTGATGTGGTACAACATGCCATCATCCTTGACCTTGCATTAACCCCAACATGTCATGAATAACATTCATGTGTTTATAAATTAATTAATATCTCATGTCAACGCACCATGTTTCATATGTTATGTTTCATTGTTGCAATAGCTTTGTTTCAATGTTTCAATATCTCATACATCATGTTGCAATAAAGGAGTGATTTGGATTTTATTTGGTTTATGTGTTGAAAAATAAAAATGACAAATATAACATTTATTTTGACAAATAAATATTAAGGGGATAATACCCTAACAATATTAGGGCCTTGTATACTCACTACTTTGTTATACAAATTTGGCACATCACAAATATATATATGTATATGTAAAAGTATTTGAAAATGAAAAGGAAAAAGAAAAGCCTCCGGGCCGGCCAGCCAGCCCAGCCCAGCGAGCCATCCACCGGCCTGGCCTCTCAATCGCCCGCTCGCCCACGCCTTCGCGTCGGCCTAGCAAAGCCAGCGGCCTAGCAAGGAGCCGCCCGTGCCCGCGCCACACCGTCGCCCCGCTGTCGCTGACAGCCGGGACCCACAGTGGGACCCAGCTATCATAAGTCCCACGGTCCCCCCCCCCGACCGTCCGTGCGTGCGACGTCACCGGTGTCAGCGCTGTTCCTCTGCGTCGCCCCTAACCAACCTGTACTAGCCACTTGATCCGCTCCTGCCCCACATCCACGGCCGACCCGCTCGTCACCTAGCCGATAGCCCCTGCACAAAGCACCCACAGTTGCGAACGAGATTCTCCGCTCGTGCGCGCACGTGCGTTGCCGCCGCGGTGGAGCACAGCCACTGTAAAGCTTAGGTTCACCCAGCCCTACCTAGCCCTCTCTCGCTACTCCATGGACCCAGACCGAGCACCCCACCGGTGACCTGGAGCCCTCCTTGGCCGCTTGATCAAGCCGGAGCCGTGATCGGCCGTCCGCCGGCCACCTACCTCCGCTTCTGCCCTATATAAGTAAGGGGTCAGAGCTCTAGGGTTCCTAGGCCGCCGCCGCCGCTCTAGTGGAGCTCAATTTCATCTCGAGCCACTCAATTTGGAGAAGGAGGGGAGGTAGGAGAAGAAGGAGGCGGGGAAGAGAAATTTGTCCGCCACCGAAATTGGAGAAGAAGAGGAGCTCCGTTGTGCTGCTACGCCAGGAGCAAGATAGGGAGGCCGTACTGCAAGCCAAAGCCACAAGAACGCCGAAGCTTGGACTTGAACCATGCCTCCATCCTCGTCAACCGTAGGTGAGCACCGCCACCATCACCCTCTTCTGCCCCGACCTTGCTGCTGGTCATGGCGCTCCGCCTTGGGAGCGCGTAGGCCGAGGCCTCTGCCGGCCATCTTGGACACCCGCACGCACACACACACGATCTAGCCCAGCCCTTGGACCACGGCATCGGGAGGATGCCGAACTGGAGTGCCGCCTTGCCAACCGTCGTGCGCAGAGCGCCACCGCGGCGAAGTCACACAGCCGCCTCACCGTCGAGCTCTCCCCTCCATCGACCTCGGATTCGCGCTTGCCTTGATGAGACAGCCTCCGTGCACCCCTTGGCTCCATGTTTTCCTCGTCAGAGCACTGACCCGAGCCACCTTGCCAGCCGTCGTGTCCATGCACCGCTGCTCTGGAGCGCCGCCGTTCACCGTTGTTTCCTGCCATCTCTGACCACCACGGGGATCAAGAAGAGGCCGAGGAGCTTCGCCATGACGGGCTGCATCGATTGGACAAGGAGAAGGAGGCTGTGGACCCTCCCTAAACGCTGTTGCCATGCACTGAGGACCCACCGGAGCTCTGCCGTGGGAGTTCCTGCCTACGCGGACTCCGCCGTGTGATTTGGTCACCGCTGACGCCACGGGAAGACGCTGCATGCCTTCAATCGCCTATCTACACCTCGAATTGGAGCAGAAGCGCCTCGGTGTGAAGAGTACACCGAGCACCGTCGCCGCCGAGCCACCGTCCACCGTGGAGCTCATCATCGGAGGCAAAGCTGCCCCTTGGAGCCCATCAACGTGACCGTCGTGAAGTCCCGAAGCCCATGGGAGGGTTAATGGCGCCGGAGATCCACTGTGGCACCAGGAATCAAGGGTTTCCCCGCTGTCGATCGCCAAGGATGAACCCCGCGCTCTAGCCAGTCTCGTCCGAAATGGACCCCGCGCTCGAGCCGATCTCGTCCGAGATGGATCACGAGCTCGAGCCGACCCTCGAGTGCGACCCCTTGACACAACATGGGGAAATAAATAGAGGAGGGGATCATTTCGACAAAAGATAATGGACGCGCTCAAACCGACCCTCGAGATCGACACATCGATACACCGACCCTCGAGTTTGACCTCTCGACACACCGACCCTTGAGTTTGACATCTCGACACACCGACCCTCGAGTTTGACCCTTCGACACACCGACCCTCGAGTTTGACCTCTCGACACACCGAACCTCAAGTTTGAATCTTTGACACACTGACCCTCGAGTTCGACCTCTCTACACACCGACCTCGACCGAGACAGACCATGCCCTCGAACCGACCCTCGAGCTCGACCCCTCGATACACTGGCCCTATTCGAGACAGACCACGCTCTCGAGCCAACTTTCGAGATCAACCCCTTAACACCGTGGGGAAAGAAACAGAGGAGGAGATCATTTCGGCAAGAAGATGATGGATGTGGTGATCATGGACTGAGTACTTGCCAGTGGATCTTGGGCCACCCTGTGTCGGCCTGATAAAGACCTATCCTGTTATCCTTTCCAGGATACATGAAAATCTCTGAAAAATCATAACTAATTCATACAAGCTCTAAAAAATGCGATCCACATATCCAAATTTTCTATAAATCGAGCCCTATCTATCTAAGCTATGTTTGAGTGCATTTGGATCTTCTATTTGGCATTTGTTCTTTGTGCTAATCTATAGGGGTCGCTTCTATGACCGATAATTCTTGTTACAGGCTCGAGCGAGGACAAGTCTGATGACAGTGACTACCAGGAGAAGTCTGACAGCTACATCAGTGAAGGTCCCACACCTCACCCAACCTCGTAGATCCCATTACGCATGGCAAATGTAGTATGGCTAGTGCTTTAATTCCTGTTGCTATAATGCATTGCCTGTGTTAGGATTGCATGATAGATTATTACTTAATGAGCCCTACCTTGTTGTAACCTTTCACCTGCTTGCCCGCTGTTATGTTAGCCACTTGCTTATCTGCCATATTTTATATATATATACTTCACTCGCTTATATTTTGATGCAACGTGATGAACCTCGGGAAGGCCTAGAGGGTGCCAGGCTTGATGTGTGAGTTGATGGATCAGGTGGGCATGTGATCTGATGATGCTGTATCTGGGTTTGGGGTGGAACTTACGGCAGGGAGTAGGGTAAGGGTTGAATCGATCGAGCTAGGATCTACGATAAGCTTTTGGAGCAAGTCTTGCCGGGGAATGGATCTGGACATTCCTATGAGAGGAGCCTGTGGCGGGCTAACTGAGGTGTGATGGTGATGTTTGGGTGTGATCCTCTGAGAGGTGGAGCCCGGGACAAAGGTGTCGTGGTAGCACGTTAAAGATAAACCGTGATGAAGATATCCCAGTTTGATCAAACTTAGGAACTGCTGCGTTGGTATCCGGACCTTAGGAATCTCTTGCTTTCCACTCGCTCCTCCATGGGGGGAAGACGGCCGAACCGCTGGATAGATCGATGCCATTACTGCTAGGCGAGTAGTGATAGGAAGGTATATGCATGGGACGGAGCTAACACCCTTCTAAGACGATCATGGCACCCCCTTTGGGAGCACGTACATGTCATGGCATTCTCTTCGGGAGTGAACACATGGGCTCTTCACAGTTCCAGCGATCCAGAGCTAGATGGTAGCATGGCACCGTTCTATGGCAGTAGGCGTCCAGAATATGCCTAGGTGGAGATCAACACCGATGATGGTTATCTAGTGTATTAATGATGATGGCGCCCACCAAGGTGCTGTAAAGTTCTTTGATAGCTTCTGGCACCCCAGAGGCTAGGATATAACTCTGTATCGGGCAACCCTTTTGGATCCCGATCTGGTGAGATTTGAATAAACGGCTGCTCAGAGTCATGCTTTCGGTTTCTTTCTGCAATAACTTCTCACATTCGCTTTTGTTCTTGGTAGACCCCGGAGGAGAAAGCGGCGATAAAGGCGGCGGTGGCAGCGTTCATCAAAGCTCAAAATGAAAAAGAAGCTACTTTCGGCGCCCGTAATCTAGGCTCTACCCCTTCCCGCAATGATCCTCCTTCGAAAGCCACGCCCGGGACCTCCGAACATCCCCATGCCTCTGCAACCAAAACCCCTAATGCTAATGTAGGAAATGTTCAGTAGTGCTTGTCCTCTTGCTGTGAACTTCTTTTGCGTATGAACTGATGGCCATCGTGCCAAACTGTTGGATGTAATGCCACTACTTTGAACTTAATGCTTTTCGGTTCGCGTAGGTTCCCTTGATGGAGCCTGCGCAGGGCATTTACGAGGTGTACCCCCTTACCATTGACTGCGGGGGCTTTATCATTCGGGGCAATACTTGGTATCGTCATCGCATTCGAAATCCGGGCTCTAGGCTATCAGGCTTTATTAAGTACCGATTAGACCGCGTTTTTGGGAAGCTAGGGCTTCCTCGGTATCTAGGGGATTTCAACGACTTGAAGGCGGCGCACAGCAGTTTTGTCTTTGACATGATCGATTGGGATCAGAAGCCTTGGCATTACTTTTCATTGTAATTATACTTGGTGCATTTCGTTTATTATAAATGTGGCACACATTTGGTATTCATGGAAGCTTTCATTGTTGTGCCGCTTGATATGCGAAACCGAGTATGCCAATTTGTTTTAAAAAACATCACCCCCAAATTTTAAAGTCGAGGGGCTAATTCGGCGATAGCCCCATGGCATCTCTTGCAACCGAATAGGCTAGTTTAATTTAAAAACACCGTCCCCCAACTTTTAAAGTCGAGGGGCTCATTCGGCGATAGCCCCTCGGCATCTCTTGAAACCAAATAGGCTAGTTTGGAGCACCCCATTCCCTGTGTATGCCTTATTACATTATTCGTCATTCACATGCTTCCCAGATTACAAGATTTTGGCCGCGGTCCGCGAATTACACCTTTTCTCGCGAAATGGTCGGCTGAAACTATGAAGTAGACAGGTATATCCACATGGTGACCTGGTGCCTTAGCTGTAGTCTGTGCATCTTGCGTGTCCAAGGTCAGAAGGGCTTGAGAAAGTCGAAGCAGGTGTAGCACCTCTGTCAACTGTTGCGTGTCCGACCTCGAATGGGCATAGGAATGCTGAGGCAGATGTGGCTCCTCAGTCATCTATTGCGCGGCCGACTTCGAAGGAGCTCGAAAATGCTGAGGCGGATGTGGCCCTTCTGTTATTTATTGCTGAGAAGCCACAGCAGGTGGCACAAACACGCGTGAGTGGTCTGCAAGCAAGCACAGCGAATCAGCAAGCTTGAGTCTTGGGGCAACTTTTTCCCTCACTCATGCGAGTGTCAACCGCAAGACTACCGCCAGGTTCTGTAACTTGGCAAGTTGAAACCCCGCCTCACTCTCTCAGTGGTGCATAGTGTGCGTTTGTTGCACTCAGTGCTCTCGATGCTTACTCCCACTCGCCAACCGAATACTTGCTGACTCCTCGAGATGGTGCCCTGTATGTGGCCCTCGCTCTCTGCACCCCCGAAAATCCTTTCCCGATACCTCCCATTTCTATTAGCCGAAACTCTACTGATTTTGCAATGGTGAGACTGCTCGCAGAGGCTAACCCTCGACCTAATGAATGTTTCCGTTACTGATGCCAGGGTTGCCGGGATTGCCTGGTCTTATATAGTGGTTTTGAAGGGTGATGTGCCTTTATTTCGGGTACGGGTGTGATCGTTTCCCATTGATTGCCCTGATTTGGTAGATGAAACATTGTTATACCTTTGTACTACTTTGACGGTAAGTAACATTGATTGCTGTAGATAATGCGCTATTTGTTGTGCATTTGATGCATCAGATCGTATCTTTGCTCTTAATGCATCTGGGTAGGCAGTCATTGGGCTGCCGCTTTTGGTCCCTCTTTTTTGGGACACATTCGTGGGCGATTCGGCCCGATCCCTTTTTCGGATCCGAAATGCTGTAGCCTCTGGGCTTGCAACTTAGTCCCTTTTTAGACTTCTTGTTTTATTAAGCCACTAGGCTTGAGGTTGCTTGCAACCTTTACCAAAATGCTATTGGCTGTCGAACATGCAAGGACGTCCGAATGGGACCCTAGCTTTCGATCGCAAATGATAGATATAAGGGGAAAATGAAAACTTAAATGATGTTTAGTAGTTATAATAGAGTGCCTCATTAAAAAACCTCACACCCGTTTCTGGGTTTCCCCAGTGAGGAAAAAGAGCGCAACTCTTTGATTCGAAAGCAAAAGTGAAATAAAGATTACAACCCCTCTTGAGGCAAATTGGCTCAAGGGTATAATCACTGCAAGTTGTTGGCGTTCCATGTGTGCGTCGTTTTGGCTCCCTCTTCATTGGTGAGCTTGAAGACTCCTAGCTTGATTACCTTTGAGACGACGAAAGGCCTGTACCATTGCGACTGCAGCTTCCCCTGCTTATTAGCATGACGGATTAGCACCATGTCACCGAGATTGATGTTCGTGCGTAGTACCGTTTTGTCTCTCCATGCTCTTCTTTCTTGGTGTTATCGGTCAAGGTTCTCTGCAGCTTGGCATTTGCGCAGTTTCATAGTTTCTAGCTCGACATACCGCTGGATGGGGTTGTTGCTACTATTTCAGTTCTAAATGAGCCGAATTTAAGCTCTTCTGGCTTTATGGCTTCTTCACCGAATAGCAGACGAAAGGGTGTGAACCTTGTGGACCTTTTGTTGGATATGTTGTGGCCCCATACAGCTGTTGTCATTTCCCTGGCCCATTTTCCTTTTTTGCAACCCTCGAGCAGCTTGGATACAACTTGGAAGATTTCGCCGTTAGCCCTTTCAACTGCCCGTTTGATTCAGGATGATAAACTGAAGGGAATACTAACTTGATGCCCAACTCGGCGCAAAACCGCCAGAATTGTGTTGAGTCGAATTGTTTGCCGTTGTCGACGGTGATGTATGATGGGACCCCGAATCGACATACTATTCTCTGCCAGATGAAACTGACCAGATTTCCCGAAGTGATCTTGGCTTGAGCCTTTGCTTCTACCCACTTGGTAAAGTATTCTAGGCAACCGCTGCATACTTTAAGTTTTTAGGTGCTTGGGGTAAGGGACCAACTATGTCCATGCCCCATCTTTGCAGAGGCCACGTTGGCATGACTGATGATGTTTGATTCGCTGGAGCATTTTGCTTCTTTGAGAACATCTGACAAGCTTTGCATGTTTTGACGATGTGCTTGGCATCTTCGGTTGCATAAGGCTAGTAGAAACCTTGCCGCATAGCTCTGTGAGCGATTTCATGGGGCCCCCTGTGGATGCCGCACAATCCCGAATGTATCTCGTTCAGCAGCTGCTTGCCTTGTTCTCTGCCGATACATTTGAGCAGCGGGGCCACAACCCCTTCTTTGTACACTCACCGCGAATGATGGAATATGGTTTTGCTCTTGACTGCATCCGCTGCAGATCATGCTTGCCTTCCAGCTCATAAGTGCCATTGAGAAAAGCCATTATTGGTGCTTGCCAGTCCTCGCTTGCGATGATGTGCAATGGGATCGGCCTGTCCTCTTCATCTTAGATTTCCTTGATGGATAATGACTATAAGAACACATCAGACGGCAAAGGCGAGCCCTACGCTGCTGCTTTTGCTAGCTCATCTGCCTTCGCATTTTCTGCTCTTGGGATGTGCTTCAAAGTGAAACCATCGAAATATTTCTCCATTCGGCGAACAGCTGCCAGATACTTGGATAGTTCTAGTTCTTTTGCTGAATATTCTTTTTCAATATGGCAAACAATGACCTGTGAGTCAGACTTGATGATGCATCTGCATACCCTAGGGCTCTTAGCTTTCGCAGTCCCAGCAACACCGCCTCATATTCGGCTATGTTATTTGTCGTGAGAAACAGATGTCTCGCTGCATATCTGATTTTCTTACCTGAAGGCAGTGTGAGGATTGCAGATATTCCAGCCCCTGCTGAGCACCAAGCTCCATCATGATGAACCGTCCAGGTTGGTGGCTGGACCTGATGAGTGGTATTGTCAGCGGCTGGCGTCCAATCGGCTATGAAGTCTGCTATAACTTGTGACTTGATAGTGGATCTATGCTGAAAGGTGATTTGATACGTGTTTAATTCGGCGGCCCACTTGCCTATTTGGCCTATTGCTTCACTGTTGCGAAACAAAGATTCTAGTGGCTGGGCTGACAACACCTTGACATCATGCTCTCGGAAGTAATGCTTGAGTTTGTGAGAGGCCATGACCGTCGCGTAGGCTATCTTTTCCAGCTTCGAATAGTTTAGCTTGGCACCCGAAAGTGCTTCGGAGATGAAACATATCAGGAACAGTACCATTTTCCCCTTATGCCCTTTTTCTTCTACTAAAACTGTGCTGACGGCTACCAGCGATGCCGCTAGGTACAAAAGAAAGTTAGCCTCCGTAGATGGTTTGGACAACCTGGTAAGCCTTGTGAGATAAGTCTTTAAGCTCTCAAAAGCAGATTGTTGGTCCGGTCCCCATTTGAATTGGTCTATTGTCTTGAGTACCCGAAAGAAAGGAAGACCTTTTTTGGCAGATCTCAATATGAATCGGCTGAGCGCTGCTACCCTGCCGGTTAACCTCTGCACTTGCTTTCGGTTTGTTGGGGGCACCATATTGGTGATTGCTGCTATCTTTTCTGGGTTTGCCTCTATGCCTCTTGCCGATACCAGACATCCCAACAGCTTGCCCTTTCAAACATCAAAGATGCACTTGTCTGGATTAAGCCTAATGCCGCTGCTCCTTAGGTTGGTGAAAGTCTCCTTGATGTCCTCTATATGGGTGCCCTTGATATTGCTCTTGATGACAGTATCGTCGACATAAGCGACCAGATTCTGTCATTCTTGAGAAAGCTGGGCCTACGTTTCGGAGCCCTTCAGGCATTCTTTTGTAACAGAATGTGCCGCCGTGCGTTATGAAACTAGTTTTCTCCTCATCTTTGGGGTTTAGCCGGATCTGGTGATAACCAGAGAAATAATCTAGCAGGCTCATCATTTAGCAGCCAGTGGCAATATCGACTAACTTGTCGATTCTTGGTAGTGGATATGGGTCCTTCGGGCAATGTTTGTTTAGATCGGTGAAATCAACACACATCCTCCACTTTTCGCTCTTCTTCTTGGTCATGACCACATTTGCTAGCCATTCCGGGTACTGGACTGTGGCAGAACCTCCTAAATCATATGGCCCACACGCATGATTATTGTCTAAACAGACTCCAAATAACCATGACTGTGTTCCATATGACTTAAAAAGTCTGTCGGGTAAATCCCGAATCATCCACGATTCTCCGAGCAGGATCAATCGTTGTAGAGAGATATTGCAGTATTACAACAATTTGATATAAATAAAATACCACGGAGTAAAACAGCGGAAGAATTACAATAACATAAGTTTACAAACCTCTGAGTTTCAAATATTTACAACAATAAGTTTGGATTATACAAACCATAATAGTAGTGGAGTAGCAGTAGATTACAATAATAAACAAAAGCTCTGCCCAAGAGCTAAACACCTTACTCGTCGTCGCTTTCCTCGACGACTGTCATGCAGCAGGATGCAAAACACTCCTGCCCATGAGACTCACCTGCAACAAGGGTTTAACAAACCCTGAGTACAACAGTACTCAACAAGACTGACCCGACGAAAGAGAAGGGTGAAGACTCAAGAAATGCAGGCTAGAGGGACAAAGTGAGGTCTGTAGGAGATAAGAAATTTTGCAGAAAAGCTTTACAGAAAGAGACGTTGCTTGGGCTAACTCCCATTATCAACCAACTTCATTATTGATCCTTAATTTTTGTTCAAGTTGTTACTACGATGATGAACAACGATCGAGTCTTCTTCTTCGAGAAGCAACGGCGATTCGAATCCATTTTCATACCTAGCTGGGACCTAGGTCACTGGAATACCGGAGACTTTAACTCCGATGCACCCCAGGTAACCGATATACCGGGATAACAACCGCAGCCGTACATCACCACATGGCACCCGTGAGCTCTGCGGCCCAGCGTACCGAGATACATGGGAACTTAAACCCCACAGTAAAACACACTATGACACAGATGGGATCTCTGGCCCCACGCTAGGTCACTCCATGATATACACGGCTCTAACCATCCGTATACCACTTCATGCATGTGGATTTCTAATTTCTCGATATCACCAGTTCACCAACGGACGGGACCTAGGGCATCAACAGATGAGAACACTACAGAGGGACTCCATTCCCAGTGCAAGTTCGCCGTCCGGACTCAATTTATTACTATCATCAAGATTTCAACAAGAAATCAATCTCATCTTTTTCATTCTTTTACCTTTAAACAATTAATTAAATAAGCAGGGCTAAGCGTTACTACTCATCTTCCCGAGCAGGTAACAAGGAATAAGGAAATAAGATAGGTAATGCAATTGGTGGGTTTTCACTCAACTCCTATTACTTAATGCAACATATCATAGCTGAAGCAGTAAAACTTTTATAAATAGAATAGGGTTTAAATGAATCCAGGGCTTGCCTTGATATTCGGGGTAGACGGGTTCGAACTCTGGATCAGCTCCCGATTCTTGAATCTGCTCGTCCTTCGAATCTGGGCGATAACGTTACACTCTGTTAACGAAAACTATTCGCTATTTAATATGCTTCAACATGATGGAATAGTAAACATGATGCTCGATGGATGCATGATCAGATTAAGGGCTTGAGTATAACTTTTCTTCACGATAAAGTTGCAAGCTAACAAAACTTCGTTTATAAAACTCATTAGGGTTAACTACGCCATTTAACAAATTAATTAAACACATAAAATAACGGTAATTAAGCCCTAATGACATGATTAAGATAAGCGCAAATAATTAATTAAAATGCCAAAGGTCATTAGGGTTAATGACCTAAGGTCATCAATCAATCCCAAAGTCAACCAAATCCTATAATGATTAAGTTAAACTAAAGGGGTTAATTAATTATTTAAAAGCATTAAATAAAGGCATAAAATTAAAGTTATCAAATTAAGCCCAAAATTTTATTTTAGAAAGCTCTTAGCTTAATTAGATGGCAAAACAAATTTCAGAATTAAAAGCCAATTATTTTATTTATTAAAAATCATGGAAGATCTATTTTTCAATTAAAAGGGATAATTTTAATATATGCAAAAAGTACTCAAATTTGGCATTTCATATTTTTCCTAGGTAGATGACATCATAAGGAACACTCACAAAAATTTTTAGAATTTTTGGAGCTATATATGAATTACTATGATTTTTCAAAAAAAATAGCATTTAAATCATTTTCTAAAAATAAAAAAAAATCGGCACAGTACCCCCGCGCTGACCGACGACGGCGTGGCGGTTGACCGTCGATTCCTCGTCGACGGCGAGGTCTCCGGCGACACGGTTTGCTCCTACGGGCTCATCTCGACATGGCGCGTCGATTGAGGTAGCTAACGGTGCTGGGGAGCGGCGGCGGCACCCACGCCGACGGCCATGGTGGCGCGGCGGAGCTCGGGTGCGGCGGCGTCGCTCACCGGAGCGATTTTCGGCGACGGCAAGGTCACTGCATGCGCAGGGTACTTAAACGGACGAGTTTGGCAACTACATGACACCATCTCCGGGTCCCTAGCCAAAGCAGCAACGCGCGCGGCGGAGCGGCATGGCCGTGCCGGCGGCGAGCCACGGTGGCCGGCGGCTACGATGCGAGATTCCTGAAATTGATGGCACATATAGATGCAGGAGCTCACCATTGCGCTGATGCGCACGTTAATGGAGGCTCGGAGCGTATGGGCTGAGCTGCGGTCGGCGACGCTGATGGCGGCGGCGGCGCTCCGATGGCAAGACGGCGTCACGGCGGTCTCCGGCAATGCGCTGCTCAAACCAAGGTGTGCATCAGGTGCAAGATGACACAGAGAACCCGGTAGCGGGGTCAAAGGTAAAATATATTCACCTCCGGCGGCGGCAAACGGCGGCGATGGCACGACGGCTCGACTGGCCGGCCGCGGAGAAGAAGACGGCGTGCGGGTAGCTCAAGCGGGGAGAGCAAGCACTAACTGGCCCAAGATGACCGTGAGGATGTGGCGGAGCTAATGGCAAGCGCAATCGGACAGAGATGTAGCGTCGGTGGCGGAGCGAGGTCGTCGGCGACGGCGGCGGGAAGAAGAAAGAAGAAGAACGGCGTCGGACGACCGGTATTTATAGCACGGAGTCGATGGATGGACTGGCGACACGAAGGCGACGAAGTTTCTCGCTTCCATGAGCGCTCTGGCAATCGAGAGGGTGCGGCGGTGGTCGGCGGCGCGCGATGAGAAGCCGGCCATGGCGATCGCCGATAGGGTTAGATATTGTTCGAGTTAATTACAGAAATGCCATTCCTTTAAAAATACAAATTACTCCAAAATTTATATAAGAACATGAAAATCTCCAAAAATATCATTTGCATAACTTTTCAAGAGCTACAACTTTCCTTTAAGTGACATCCTCAAATTCTATCTAGATTTTGAAATTTGAATTCAGATTTGAACAGGGGATAAAACCTAGAAAAAAGCATTTGAAATTACTTTTGATTTTTCAATAAAACTTGAAAATCTTAAAAACTATGAAATGTTGAGCTTGTCAGACCAAACATCTTTTATATACAAAATTTTCCAAATTTATGTATAGTTTTTGAATTATAGTTTTAAAAATTAAAAGGGGATAAATGCTAAAAACTGTATTTTCAAATTAGTTTGAAATTTCTTTTGGAAACTTGAAAAACTTTATATACCAACTTTGTAGATCTTGTCAAGATCTACAAACTGTCTTTTTAGAGTATCTCCAATTTCCTTATAGATTTTGAATTAGGGAAAAGGGGATAAAACTAGGTTTGGAAATAAAGGGTTTTCGAAATAGAATTTAAACTCAATTTGGTTTCTAACTTAATTGGTTCGTTATTAGTAATCACAAACATCATCCAAGGACATTTTTAGGTCATTGACCCAATGACACCCTTGGTTGACCAAGTTGACTTTTGAAAAACCTTTTATAGCATTTCCCATTTGAATTTAAATTTGAATTGCCAGGCTTAGAAGTAAGCTTTGGAATCCAAATTCAATTTCAAATATGAAAATCATTTTTAGGGTTGGACTTAGACTTATACACTATGCTTGACATTAGTGTAAACACAGTTTACACCTTAAGTACATAGAGTATAAACTAAGCATTTGCGATGACATTCAAAAATAGGGTTTTATTATTTCATGTGACCAAACATTTCAGAAACGCAATCAACCTATGAAATATAAAGTTGTTTTAGTTAACACACATTAGGGTTGACTTAAACATGAATGCTTTGCGATGCATATGATGACATGGCATGTTTTAGTTAATATAACACCAGAGGTGTTACATGGACCGGTCTGATTACATCCGCGTCTAAGAGCCTTTGCACTTCGGTGGCTACCGCCTGCGCTCTTTTGTCTGACATCTTCCTCAACTTTTGTTTCCTTGGCTTGGCTGTCTTCGACACATTGAGGTTGTGCTGCGCCAACTGCCTACCGATTCCATGCAGGTCCCTGGTTGACCAAGCGAATACGTCCTCGTTCTTTGACAGGAATCAGAGCATCTCCTTGCTTTCTGCTTCGGTTAGGCTTGCCCCCAAATGCACGCACCTATCGGGTCTATCTTCGCAAAGAGGTACCCTGACAGAGTCTTCGGCTGCTGAAGCCCTTGGCTCCTTGGGTTTGCCGAGTTCGGTGTCATCCTCCGACTCACTTTCCAAATCTGGCTCTCCACTTTTGCTGTCCACTACCACCTCATTGACCATGCTATACCCCGGGATCGGCTTGCGCTCGATACGCCTGGCTGCTTGTTGATCCCCATGTACGGATATTATGCCAAAAGGTGAAGGTATCTTCATGCATAGATAGCTTTGCCGAATGACAGCGTCAAACTTGCTGATGATGCCTCGACCGAAGATGGCTATGTTGGGGTAACCGATGTCGACATTCTGCTGCAGGGACAGCGTCGGATGTAGGACCAACGTCTGCGTTTGGACTGCCGCTGCCGCCGCAGCCGCATTCCCGCCTGGATCTACCAATGTGCCAACCGCATCTGCCGGTTGAGCATTGTTCTTGGATGCTACAGTCGCATTTAGAAGTTCCGTTACGGTGCGCGTCTTCGGCATGGTATTCTCGTGCATAACCACGGACGGCGCGAATGTTGGTTTGCACGATAACGGACTTAAGAGGCACCTTCGGTCAGCCGAACGGGACCGGAGGAACCGAAACGATACACACCGAAAACACGGTAGAACGCACTGTTACGCCCCTGAAATTAGGGCAACTGGTCTCCCTCTTTTCTTTATTGCACAGAGACGCTATTTATACATCTCCGTAGTTTTTTACATGGCCGTTTTGCCCTCTCCACCTACCACTTATTCCTAGAATACGCCGGTGGCGAAGGGTACATCCGTCACGCCGCCCTGCGATGCCCTCTGTCTCCCGTCCGCCGACCGAACATGGCCCACCGACGTCATCTTTGTCGCTAGTCCCGGACCTAGCGACGTGCATCCGGTGCGGCGTGTACCTGCACTCAACCATAAAAGTGAATCTCCTTCATCGCCTAATATGAACCGAAATCTATCCGAAACGGCAACCAAAACCGAATGTGCCGGGGCAGAGTCCTGGCGCGATGCGTCTTGCCTCCGCTCGGTCAGACTCGCCTTTGGCCAACCGAAACGCCTTTCGGTTTTCGAGTTGCGTGGTTGAAACGAAACGATTTTCCCCTGGACGGCGGATGGCGTCGCCCTCCGATAGGTGGGGTTGCCCACGCCGTGGCCATCCCCAACAAGATACAAGATTCAGGAGTAGCGCAATAGCATGAGAACTTTGTCTCAAATCAGCAGCAAGATTTATACTATATTCCTACAAAGATGTAGGTGCAGACCCTGCAGTGATAATGTCTGTTCATTATTTTTGCCCTAGTCCAGTGTCTAGATCAACAAAGCACCATTGAAAATCATACCCACTTATTAGTTGTTTCTGAAATTGTACTGCTATCCAAAAAGGATAAAACAACTCAATACGAAGAGGACACGTCATTGTTTTCAGTAAGTTACTCTCACCAACTTTGCCTTCAAGAATCGTCAATTATTATGGCTGAACAATTTGTCAATTATTATGGCTGAACAATTTCCTACGCTGATTCTAACAGAAAAGGGAAAAATGAACTGTTGGAATAACTCCACTTATTGATCCCCTCAAGTGCAGCGTCCAATAATGCATAGTGGATTCTTAAGGCCCATGATCAGATGGAAGCCATTCAAGGGTGCTGACAGAAAACATAGGCACAATTCCCAGACACTCTTTCTCGAGACAATCTTTGAAGTGCTTCTTGGGAGACCATAAACATCAGGGCCATTGAAGCTTGTAAAAGCGTATAGATTATCGAGGGCTCCAGCCTGGAACAGTGGAAACATGTCCAGAAAAATAAACTGATAAGAAGAAAAGGAGTTTTCAACATCTGCATAGTTTGTCACCGCCACAACTTCAGTGCCATGTAATCGGCACCAATCTACAGCAAGATAATTTTCTTGAAATCTAGCTGTGGTGGTGATGAAGCAAAGATGAACGATAAGCATGAGAGTGCTTGAGATAGTACTATTGTCCCTATAAAAATAAATATTTCTAACGTGCTCAATTACACATGACTATCAGCTGTTGGAAGCAAGATACCGTAGTGCTCCAGTTTTACAAAGCGGTGTTACAACTTGGCTCAAACTTGAACGTGCACACGGTAGTACGGCCGACACGGCTCCAAAAGCTAGTGAAGAGTGGGCGGATCATACGGCGAACGGGCGAAGCCTCGTGCTAGCGCTGACGAGCTTTTACAGATGCATGGCGCTGACGGACGGGCGCTGCTCTCCCATCTTTGTTCCATCGATCTCTGCATGTCTGGCGAGCACCTCAGCCAGAGGCTCCTTCGTCTCGGACACTTTTGTCTTTTTGTACTACGGCTGCCGCCGGCCATCGGACCTGGCCGCCTGCCTGGCGCGGACGATGTCGAGCTGCATCCGCTCGTGGCGGCACTCGTGGCTGCAGAAGGGCGTGTCCCCTCTGTACATGAAGATGTCGCTGTTGCGTCCCAGCGGTTTGGAGCAGAGCGCGCACGCGTTCAGCGCGGGCAGGCGGGGCTCGCCGATCGTCTCGGTGTCCAAGAAGAAGGCAGCACTGGCAAGCGAAGTGGCCATGGTTGCTGCGTTTCTTTGGATGATGCTAGCTCGATGGATAGCTCTACAAATAACAACTGTAATAACTGGAGTACAAGGCAGGTTTTGCTGAGTCTTGAGCGTGGCGGGCGGGTGGGTGGACAGGAACCGTTACGGGCTCGGTAGCACCGCCGTCGGCCGTCTGTTTGGTGGTGGCCGCAGCCATAGTGCAGGCTGCCTAGGCTTGATGGCTGCAGCTGTGTCTGTGGCATGGTGGCCCGCGCACCCGGGCCAAGGAGGCGGGCCCCTCGCGTATGACGTGGTGGCGGGTTCTGAGATGGATCGCGACAGAGAGACGGATCGCGCCAAAACAAAAGCGTAGCAAAATCCGTGTGCTATCCTATCAGCCTATCACGGTCAGGATAAGTGAATCCACTTGTGTGAAATGTGAAATATAAATACCCTTGCTTGCTGCGCTTTGTGTAGCAAGATTTGGAGGCAAATATTCTGACGCATCGTGATCAACCGGAATCATATTCTGGAGTAGTGTTGATTTTGCATCAAATTAACACTACTACGATGCTGGTCCCAACTACCTAACCTGGTTAGTAGACACCCTATCAGGGTTGATAATTGGTGCGCCAGCCTTTTTTCCCCAGCACGCGATGTGGGCGCCCCACATGGCCATGCATGGAGCATGGTCATGGCCCCCCGACACGAGTATGATTCAGGGCACTTGGAACTTGCAAATTGCAACAGCCTCTCGCTCACACACAACTTCAGCATGGGTACATACAGCTTTGTTTGTCTAGGT
This sequence comes from Bothriochloa decipiens, assembly GCA_023333625.1. Classification (NCBI taxonomy): domain Eukaryota; kingdom Viridiplantae; phylum Streptophyta; class Magnoliopsida; order Poales; family Poaceae; genus Bothriochloa; species Bothriochloa decipiens. The sequence goes on along the minus strand of JALGXP010000325.1, from coordinate 20,804 downwards.
CTCCTTGTTGACGAGCTAAAGAATCTTTAGGGAGAGTTGGTGCATGTACGCCACGAGGCACGGAGGCCGTACCCTGTGTGTGAGCATCAGTTGGGACCAATGGCAAGGTGTCGCTCAAGCAATGCGTCTGCTACCTACGATCGAGGTGGTCACGCACGTACGCACTGGCTGAAGATGCACATGCACGTGACCCGTGGGTGCGCCGTCGGCATTGAATTTACTACTGTTGCTTTGGCCTTGAGCCTTTGACAACCTTGGAGAGAATCATATACTACGCTGGTTATAAAAAATTCATTGTTAAACCACTCTACTATCGCTAGGTGTCAACTTGGGCGGCCGTGCACGATTTTGGAGTGGGCGGCTGGGCGCATGCTTGCAGCTGCACGAGCCGCTCAAGATTCCATCGGTCAGGCAAGGCAGGTTTCGCCCGCCGGGGGAGCAGCATTTCTGGAGATACGCGCCCAGTTTGTTTATGTTTATGCTTGCAAGTGTACCTTGATAATTGAAATCGTCGTCCCGTGCGTGGCATGCGCTGCCGTGCCGGCGAGAGGCGAGACGCAAGGTGACACCTGCGGCCTGCGGCATGGTGCAAAATGTCTGCAACGCTCGCCTTCTTCCTCTTGTCAAAAAAGAAAAACCAAGACGATGGGCTTTTGAATCACACAGTTGTTGTTGTTGGGCGCTGAGTGGAGGCTGACGCGGGAAAGTGCGTGCGGGGCCGCTGGTTTTGGCGTGGACGGCGGGGCATACCCATACTCGTACGTGCGGCACCGCTGCGGGCTGCTACGCCGGCGGTGAGTCACGCGCAACAAGGCCGCACCGGGTGACTCGACACATGCATGTTGGGTCCGCGCGTCCACGGTGCTGTGTCCACACCCATGGGCCCCTGACGTCTCTCGCTGCATGATTGGGTGGGGGACTGACTCTCCGGTGACTCAGCGATGAGTAGTGAGACACTGAGACGTGCACACAAAAGATTAAGAAAACAGAGGCGTTCAACGCATCTGATTCTGACGTGGGTGCAACGATTTACTCCATTTTGGATCCTTTGTTTATGTAGCTAAGCTTGACAGTTGACACTGAGGAGCATAGTAGCATGTATACTACACTCCGGATAAACCTATAATAATAGCATATACAAGTAACTCTAGTTACGCAACTGGGATACGTTCTTCCTAACTTGTTTCCTTGACATTTCAGCGCGACGAAACCTCTGTCACGTAAGTACTACTCTTTGTCGTTTTCTCGCTCAAGACCTTCACGTACTCCAATCCGTTTACTCGCAGATTTCCGTCGGATCCAATTAAGGCTCAACTTGTCGCAACTTGTCAGTATGTGGCTTGGGAGTTGGGATTGGGGATCGGAAACCAAAAGAACTGACTATTATTGTTCACTCAGATCTCTGGCGTGGTCTTCTGTCTCAAAGGAGACCGCCTGGCATCATTTGCCAAGCTTCAGCATGCAGTTGGAACGAAAGCAATCACACGAAAGCACACAAAACACACGGCCAGGAATGAGATAAGTTTGCGATCAAAATTCCATGACTATCATAACATGCTGCGTACATTTACAGATCGAAGGTGCTCTTGCACACACCATCAGGGAAAACAGGGGGAAAAAAAGTTGTGCACAAGTGGCGCTGTTGATTTAAGTTTCCAACCCGCACATCAGGTCGATCGGTCTTCAGAATACATCCCGTTTTGCCTCTGTTCCCCGCACAGAACTCGTTGTGCGGCGGCGAAGCGCCGGCCGCCGGCCAGCCAGGAGCGCCTCCCCCAACGAGATCTCTTGCAGCTGTAGCTGCTTGAACCAGCACGATCTTCTTCTTCTTCTTCCTCGGCCTCGCCCTCACTCTGCTTAGCTGGCCACGGAGGCTCCCCTGCTCCGCTGCGACTGCTGCTGCGGCTTCCGCCGGCTGCTGCTGGCCTGCCGCGCGTAGGCCGCGTCGCGGTGCATCTGCTCGTAGCGGCAGTCCTCGCTGCAGAACGGGGTGTCGCCCTTGTACATGAAGATGTCGCTGCTGTGGGCGAGCCGCTTGGAGCAGAGCGCGCACGCGTTCAGCGCCGGGAGGCGGGGCTCGCCGACCGGCTCGGTGTCGAAGAAGAAGCTAGCACAGGCAAGCGAGGTGGCCATGGTTGCTGCTGCGCTTCGTTCTTGGTGTGGCTGGTGGTCGATGGACACGACTCTACAAGGCAGGTCTACAGGTTGAGATGAGATTGGTGGGCAGGAAGTGGGGGTATATATGGCGGGTGGACAGGGACCGGGATGGGCTAGGCACCACCGCCGTTGCACGGCTGCTCAAACCGCGGGGCGAGATAGCCCACGGTCGACCCGGACGCGGCCACACAGCCCGCGGTTTTTTTTTTTGGAGTGGTTCGGCAAGCTGACTCGGCTTGATGGCCGCAGCTGCAGCTGTGTCTGTGGCTTGGTGGACGCGCACCCGGCTCGGCGGCTCCACCCGTGCGACATGCCAATAAGTTGGGCCCGCGCGTATGACGTGGTGGCTGGTTCTTGGTGGCGACAGAGACGAATCGCGCCAAACCAAAAGCGTACAATATCTGTTCTTTTACTAGCAAAAAACCGTGTGCTTATCACTGACAGGGAAAGTGAATCAACCTGTGCGATGTGTGGAATAGAAATACTGCTGCTTGCTCCGTTCTGTGCAGCAAAATCTCCAGACAAATATTCTGGCGGCACCGTGATCGACCCGAAGCATATTTAGGCCTCGTTTAGTTCCCGAAATTTGTAGCGTGAAAAGTAGTGTATCATTTTATTTGTATTTGACAAATATCGTCTAATCATGGTCTAACTAGTCTTAAAAGATTCGACTCGTGATTTATAACTAATCTGTATAATTAGTTATTTATTTTATGAACACTTAATGCTCCATACATACAATAATAACATCTGATGTGATGGAGAGAGAGTGAAATTTTTAGCCTTTTTAAGGCATCTAAACAAGGCCTTAGTACTGATCTGCATCTAGTTAAACCTACACACTCTATCGGGGTTGATAGTTGGTGGTCCCAGCTCACAAACTCTATGCCACAGAACCGACTAATTTATTAGAGCACAAACACGTAATTCACCATTAAGATAGCAAACTACATGATTAAGACCTAATAAACCCGGTAGTCATCCTGAAATCTCGAAGGATTTTAAACTTTCCAGCATAGCCAAGATCGTAATAAGTTTAGCCATCACCATTCACAGCATACATAGTTGCATATAGTTTTACACATCGGAGTACGAATAAAGTTATTACAATCCAAGTTCGAAATCGAAATAGCGGAAGCGATTTAGTTCGAATCCATACACACACTTAGTTCAAATACAGTGCCAGGTCCTCAGTCAATATCCAGTAAAAGCATAAGGTAGAGTAGAGTGACCATGCCCAAGGTCTAGTCATCGCCCATAGCGGGATAGAAACAGTGCTGACAGTAGCCATAAAACATCTCACCATCTGTAACAACATGGGAAATAAAATCCTGAGTATGAGAATGTATTCAGCTAGACTTACCCGTCATAAACTAAAAATAAATTGACTCCAAGGAGTATGCAAGGCTATATAAGTTGGATAGCTGACTCATTTATTTGCGAAAAAGCTTGCATTAAAGAAATATTTATTATAACCTTCTAGCATTGTATTTTAGCTGGATTAACCTTATCATGCTAGATTAGCACCTGTACTAGACAAGCATGGTGATAATTATTCAACAAGAATAGTAACCAATTCCGGTTGAGTATCTTTCCATCTCAATAGCTCAACCATCTCATCTCTTGTTCAAGTTATTACTACGATGCCGCTGCTCAAGTCAAGTGTTCACTGTCCAGGAACGATGGCGATTATAATCGATTACTAACCAGCTGGCGGGTATTCCTCACACAAACCACACTCACCAGCCACGGTGAGCTACAGATCACCGACATTTAATTCAGGAAAAGCGCGAGATCAACAGGTACCATCGTATCCAGGAACCGCCAGGCTGCCTTATTCAGGGCGACCCTGACCTCGGACTTACTCTCCGCATAACCTGTGGTCCCCCATCTTCACCAACACGATGCGTACAGCAGGTCGACTCCTGGCCCAAATCAAAATTAGGCTTCGCGGTCGGAACGACTTATTCTTCCAGCTAAATGTGAGGCATGCGTTCAATATGACTTGAGGACGTACAATGGACGGGGTCCTAGTTCGACACAGACGGGATAACCTCACCGAACCTCCAGTTCAGTCCCAACACTAATTCCGCCCGGTCTCGATTTATTATCTCCACATGGTTATCCAAGATAACAATGTATTCAACCATTCCGAGTCACCACCTATAACTCACGGATGACAGAAAATCACCCGACTTCTACCGATCTAGTTAAGCAAGGCTAAGCAGATAATCGCACCTGAACCTAATAGGGTAGAATTATATCAAGTGGGCAAGAAATATAAGTAATGCAACAACAGTATAAAACAACGCCTATAACTTAATGCATCAAACAAGTAAAGGACTCAAGTTAGATATTTTTTTGCAAACCACAGGGAGAATGCTACGGGGCTTGCCTTTTAGGAAAGAGCTTGGCTAATGTTCCGGACACTCGGGAAGATCAACCTCGGGATCCTCTTCTGCTGCTATCTCCTGTACCAAGGCTTCCTGCTGGCCTTCCTCTCCTTGTATTCCGAGAACTACTGTTTCGAGCTCTGACGATCCTGTATGATGCATGGTGCGTATGAATACAGCAAATACATAGTAAATACAAAGGTACATGCTGATGGTGAATGAATGCTTAGTTAAAGATAATAGACATGATTTTAAAACATGTATGATAAGCACATGTCATCTACATTCTCTTCTATAATAAATCGTATACAAGCATCACAATACATTTTACTTACACGTTAAAAGGAATTATAAACGATAAATGTTTTGCACACTACTCTCTACTGAACCAAAAGCAATAAAAGATTACACACATCATAAACATCAGCAAAAGCATTATTATTAACATGAAATAATAACTTAAAACACTATTAAGACATATAAATAAATTAGAACATAACTGCAACACAACTTTAGACTATCCAGAAAATTCTGTAAATTACAGAAGCTTAAGCATGCTTAATATAGACTACCATAAAATTTTCAGGTCAAAACAGTAAGTACTTTATTCTACACAAAAATGACAAGACAGCATAATTTAATGGACATAAAATATTTTATACATAGAAAAGTGTTAAACAATAGATCTCAGAATATTCTTAGCTATAGATTAGCATAAAAATATCCTCCAAAAAGTTTTATGCATAAATCACTTATATATTATTTATTATGAATTATTTATCATCTAATTGAAATAAGCACCATAATTAAACAGGGCAATATTTACACATGACATAGCCTTTCAATAGTTTTCACAGATAGAGCATGACATAATAAGACTAACAAACTTAGATTCATATTTTTCTGAGCAACAGAGAATTACTTATGCATTTTCAAAAATAAAGGCATTTAATAGGGATAAATAAATCTATACAGAAAAGTATCACAAAAATCATATTTCATATTTTCATGCATAGATCTACTCATAAGAAAAATACTACAACTTGAACCAACTCATTTGGACTAAAAATGAGCAAGATATGAATTTAGGAAGATTTAACCAAAATCTGGAAAACAAATTCTTTAAATCGAAATAGAAAACAGTTTTGCACCAAGAACCCTAGATTTTCTAGTAATTAACCGAGCCCTATAAAGAAACTCTCTGTGTCTGGCAGTTTTGCACTTAAGTCTGAAAAAGAACATAAATGATGCACGTGGTCCACACCGAGGGGAAAGGTCGCCGGCGGTCGTCAATCTCGCCGGCGGCGAGGTCACCGGCCGAACTACGGCCACTACTAGACTTAGCACATCAGCGCGAACCCGTTGATGTGAAATATGAAACCTATTGCGGAGGAAAATGACGGCGGCGACGATCGGAGGCGAGCGGCGGCTCTGCATGTCGGCGGTTCGACGGCTGCCGGCCAAATCCGACCGAAACAAGGCTCACGAGCTACCCTACGAGCTAAAGGAAGCCTAGGTGACTCGATTACGACAGAAAAAGAAAGGAATGGTTGACCGGAGTGACCTCCGTGCGAGCGGCCGGCGAGTGGCGGCGCGCCCCGCGACGGCGGTCGGCCAAAATCCGACGAACACAAACCCTAATCGATCCCATGAACTACACCAACCTGTTCTACTCATGCAGGCGACCACGATGCGCAAGATAAAGGAGGGAGAAAGGAAAGGCTGGCCACGGTGGACCGCGCGGCGGTCGGGGCGGCCATGGTCGGCGAAGGGGGAAACGGTCGATTCGACCTCTACCTTGGGTCTCGAGGGCAGGGAACGTGCGCAGGGTGTCTCTCACACCACGGCGGAGCTGTACGCGTGATCTGGGAAGAAAATGACAGGGCTAGGCGCAGCGGTGGCGGTGCGAGCTCGGGGCGGCGGCAATGGCGGCTTTCGAGCTCGCTCGAGCTCTGACGAAGGAAAATGAGGCAAGGAGGGGGCGTCTGGTGGTGGTGGGTGGAGAGTGAAGGCGAGAGGCGCGATCGGGACGCATTGAAGCGGCCGCTGGCCTCGGACAGCCGGGCCATGGCGTCGGGACGCACTGAGCGCGTGGCGTGCATGCGGGGCCGGCCGAGGGCGCGTGGAGCGACAGTGGGGTCCAGTCAGGTGCGGAGCAGGATCGGCGTGCGGCGCACGGGTGCGCGGGGCGAACAGCAGACACCAGCGATCATCCGGTGTACAGCTGCCAAGCGGCCGGCGTTGGCACGGACACCGTCGACGCGAGGAAGAAGAAGAGAGGGAAGAAGGAGGCCGACGGGTGGGTCCCACTGCGCCAAGATTCGTGCAGAACTTGATTAACTCCATATTTTCCAAAATAATTCGAATTTGAAAAAACTTGTAAAATATAAAATGTTGCTCTCAATGAGTAGAACATTTCACTTTTAAACATCAAAGCCTAATTCTGCCTAGAATTTGAAATTCAAAAATGGGGATTTAAAATCCTTTTAAAATTAAAAGAAAAACATTTTTATAAACTGTTTTTGACATTTTTGACCCACTTCCAAACCTTTTCATGAAATGACCCAAAAATGAGTTTTGCTCCAAATAATTTTCTCTACAAACTTCATTTAACACTCAACCTCAAACAAGCAACTTATCACATAGCTCTAGTTCAAATCAAAGCAAGCATATTTTTCATTTTATCATTTCACGTAAACAATGACTATGCAAAGAGATGATTATGCTCATGATATGTAAGATAATGCATGCTTAACACCATGGTGTTACACTCTAGCATAGGCTAAACCTCCACACTGTATCAGTGTTGATAATTTTTTTTTTTTTTTTGCGAAACGTATCAGTGTTGATAATTGGTGGACCTGCCTTTTTAGCCAACACGCGAATTGTGGGCAACACCTCCGGGTAAAAAGGCTGGCACGCCAGTTATGTGCCGAAGAGTATGATAGAGAGCACTTGCCCTTGCAAGTGGCAGGTTTGCAACAGCCTTGCTCACAAATTCACGATATGAGTGAGCATGGGCACAGCTTTGTTTAGGTCCCTTGGTTGTTCCTGACGAGGGATTCTCTCTAGGGTCTAGTTGGTGCATGCACGCCACGAGGCAGCAGCCTGCGTGTGAGCATCGGCCGGGACCAATGGCAGGTGGCGCTTGGGCAATGCGTGTGCTTCCTACGAGGTGGTCACGCATACGCACACCATGGAGATGCACATGCACGCGATCTGTGGTCGCGCCGTCGGCACTCAATTTACAATTGTTGCTATGGCCTATGGCCTTGACAAACTTGGGGCAGAATCGTATAAATATATTATATTATGTACTGTACAACTCCTTGGTAAACCACTCCGTATCGCAAGGTTTCAACTTCGGCGGCCGTGCACGCTTTTGGAGTGAGCGCGAAGCACCTTGCGCATGCTTGCAGCTGCACGAACCGCTCGAGATTCCATCGGTCATGAAGGCAGGTTTCGCCCGGGGGAGCAGCATTTCTGGAGATACGCGCGCAGTTTGTTTATGCTTGCAAGTGTACTACGACACTACGTAGTAGGGCCGTAGGTGGCTTCACGTAGAAGCATGACACGTTGATAATTGGAGCTAGTAGATGCTCCAAAACATAGTCGCCGAACTGGTCCCGTGGATGTCACGCCACGCGAGCTATTCGGCGCATCCGCTGCCGTGCACGGTCACACCTGCGTGCGTGCTGCGGCATGGTACAAAATGTTTGGAAAGTTGTAACGCTCGCCTTCATTTCTTCCATTTTGTTAAATGAAGAAAAAGAAAAGAACAAGGCGACGCACTATACCAGTACCACACAGTTGTTGGACGCTGAGTGGAGGATGACGCGTAGAAGTGCGTGCGGGGGGGCGCTGGTTTTGGCGGTGAGTCACGCACAACAAGGCAGGGCATTAGGCTGTGGGCGAGTCGACACATGTTTGGTGTTTGTGTCGACGGACCCCACGGGCTTTTGTCCACACCCACGGGCCCATGACGTCTCTCGCCGTATGATTGGGTGGGGGAACTGACTCTCTCCGGTGACTCAGCGATGAGTAGTGAGTGAGACGTTACTCCTACACAAAAAGAAAACAGCGGTGTTCAACGCATCTGACGTGGGTGCAATGATTTACGCCATTTTGGATCGTTTGTTTATGTACTCTGCTTACGCAGCTGGGACACTTGCGCCGTTGTTTCCTTTGACATTTCAGCTCGATGAAACCTCTGTTACATTCTAGGAGTAGTACTCCGCAGTACTCTGTCGTTTTCTCGCTGAAGAACTTGGCGTAGTACTCCTACTACCTGTTTACTAGCAGATTTTCCGTCAGATCGGATCGGAGGCGCAACTTGTCAGTCTGTGGCTTGGGGATGAGATCGGAATCGGAAACCGAAACAGGTCAGATTTCTGGCGCAACTTGCCAGTCTGTGGATTGGGGATGGGACCGGAAACCAAAACAACTGATTATCGCTCACTCATCAGATCTCTGGCACGGTCCTAGTCTCAAAGCAAAACAGGCAGTTTGCCAAGCTTCATCAAACTCCAAAACACCCATAAAGCACCGTGCGGTTGGTGGGAAAAACAATCAATGAAACCACACACAAAAAAACCAGTCAGGAACAAGATACGTTTTGCGATCAAAATTTCATGATTATCATAACATGTTCAAATGCCGTGTACATTTACAGATCGACGGTGCTCTTGCACACACCCTCAGGCCTCAGCCTCTAGCACACACAACCCAAAGATCCCATCAAGCCACCAGGCATCATCACGGGAAACAGAAGCAAGCATGGCGTCGATTTCAATATTTCGACCCACAGCTTAGGTGCCAGGTCGATCCGTTGTAATCGACTTCTTCAGTCTTCAGATCCACCCCCCCGCTTGCCTCTGTTCGGCGCACAGACCTCGTTGTGCGGCGGAGCGCCGGCCGCCGGCCAGCCAGGAGTGCCTTCTCCCCATCTGGATCTCTTGCTGATTAACTAGCAATATCTTTCTTCCTCTTCTTCCTAGCTGGCCACGTACACGTCGGTCTTGGCGGCCACAGATGAGGAGGCCCCCCTGCTCCGCTGCTGCTGCTGCTTCCGCCGGCTGCCGCTGCTGGCCTGCCGCGCGTAGGCCGCGTCGTGGTGCATCTGCTCGTAGCGGCAGTCCTCGCTGCAGAACGGGGTGTCGCCCTTGTACATGAAGATGTCGCTGTTGCGCGTGAGCGGCTTGGAGCAGAGCGCGCAGGCGTCCAGCGCGTGCCGCCCGGGCTCGCCCACCGGCTCCGCGTCGAAGAAGAAGGCGCAGGCCACCGACGTCGCCATGCCTAGTCTGCTATCTGGCTTGGCGCGCAGCTATGCCAAATGGCTTTGCTGCTTGGGGAAAGAGAGTGCGTGCTGGTTCCTCTGCCCTGGTGAGCTTGGCTCGCAACGAAGTGGACGGGGGGGCGGTTTTATGGTTGCGACCTAAGGAACACGACAAACGGGCCTGACGTGGAGCTTACAAGAAAGGTGAGAGAAAACCGTGGGTGGTTCTCGAACCAGCCGGCGACCGGAGCGACGGTCCAGCGCGCCTGCCTATCACTGTTGTGCCTGGTGCCTGCTTGCTTGATACTCTTGCTTCCTTTTTTCTTTTGAGAACAGTCTATCACAGTCACAGGTCTCAGTGACTCCTGCCTAGGAGTATCACAGATCCTTGGCTCGCTTTGTTACTGAGCACAGCAGTAAAGTGTACAGTAACTGGGAGAACTTGACGGTTTCACTGTAGTTAAACTCAAAACCGTGCCCTAACGTATTGTTATTGTATTATTATCTTTGGCTATATGCCGCCAACGCCATGGCCCCGTCCCATAATTGCTGCAACTGATCGTGGGGACCGCTCGGTTAAAGCCGCGACAAGATTGGGTCGAGTCAGAGTATGGCATGGCTTGGCCTTATCTTGACGTGGCAAACAGCTGGAAGACTGTTCTGGAGGTGGAGCCGTGGAGGGTACGAGGTCGAGGCGCTTTCATCACACAGCAGTACAACCCTTTTTTTCTCCAGAAACCGGGTTTGTATTCATATGTGTTTCATGAAGACACTCATAGATAAAGGAAAAATTAAAACATAGTGCTTGCGCGGTCGGAGTCACTTATAGCTTGAATTAAAACATAGTGCTTGCGCGGTCGGAGTCACTTATAGCTTGAAGCCGACCTCCGTCCCGACGAATAAACGCAAGCTTTTACTGGCACTAAAGGCGGATACTTTATATGACCGCTAAACGCCCAGGCCGAATAAGATGGCAGCATACCATCATATCGCTGGAGTACAAGAAATCCAACGCCTCAAGAGCTACCAGCAATCCCCGCATGCCGGATAGCGGCACACCCAGAAGGAGAATGAAATCACTAGAGTAGGTGGTAGGTAAGAACTAACCCGGTTTCACGGCGAGTCGGTAGATATACCTCCCAGAGTCTTCGCCAGATGAGCCAACAGGCGCTATTGCCGGAGAGGGGAGGGACAAAAGTCGAACTTGGCCAGATGAAGAAGAGGCACAAAACTTCAAATCTGTGAAGCTAGTGCTCTTTACCGATGTTATTGCCACCAGCGAACTTGGGGAAACCGCCGTAGATGTCAGTTCCGTCCTCTGCACACCCACACCGTCGCCCGCTAGAGACACCGCTCGGAATGACGAACCCATGCCTCACTGGCGGCACAGAAAACCCTAACCCTAACTTATTTAACCTAAGCCTAATAAGTACGGGTATATATACATCCTCCGTCGATTCATCCGGCCCCCCTCCTCCTCCGACTTCGGCGAGGCCTTCGAAGGCGAGGACGATGGCGATTCGATAGGGGGAAGCAAGGTCGGCCCCAGTCGTCGCTCTCAACCGTAGCACGCTCGCTCCGGAAGGATCGAGAGGGGGGCTGGTACCGTCCCAGACCTGGGGGAGACATGCAGCCATAGGGGTCTGTGGTTTGGGCCAGAAAGACGCTTGGGCAGCCACTCCGCACTTCAGCCGGCCGGCCCAAAGACGTTCTTTCACGCCGGAGCGCTTTTTGATTTTTCTCCTTATAATCTATACAAAAATCATTTTTCAACCTCCTTCAACTTTTAACTTTTGAGAACCGTTCATTTTTACACCCACAGAGGTTTTTAATAGCGATATGGCGGCACGTGAGAGGAGGCAAATCGTACTGACTTGAAAGTTTAAGGGGGTAAATCGGAGTAGAAATAATTTTTATAATAACATGAAGAATTATTCGTAAATATAAAAACTATCTAAATATATGTTATATGAAAAAATAATACAACTAATAAAAATCCTAAAACCTGGTTTATTCTGAGAAAAAATTGTTTTAGCTCAGAAACTAGTTTTAGTTTTTTTTTTTCCTAAAATCATGCTTAGCTTCAAATACCATTCGGCGTATGTCGTCAACCTGCAATCTGGCCGTAGATTCTCCGAGCAAAGGCCCGCGATTGATGTCTCCGCTTCAGTCGCTGGCAGATACGGAGTCCGCGTCCACTCACCTCAGCTAGGGTTTCGGACTCGACGCCTTTCCTCAATCAGCTCCTTCCAGCCCCGACGCTCCGGGCGGCCAGCTCCACCTCCCAGCGCCCCCTCGCCGTCAGCCGCCCCCGCCGTCGCCCCCGTCGCACCCGCTGCCGTCGCCCCCGCCGCTGCTTCATCATCCAGCCCTACCGCTACCAGTCGCCCACAGCGCGTCTCCCGACAGCCGTCTGCCGTCCCCGAGGCGCGCCCCTCCGCCTTCCGCTGCTCCAGATCCGAGGCAGGCCAGCTCTGGGGACGCATCACGAGCGCCAGAGCTGTTCACTGGAGCTAACAGGTATGCCAATGCTTACATTTCTTCCAGAATTTCGAATCCGAAAGGCTGATTAGCTTGCTTGCTTAAGCTGTTAAGCATAGGGAGGGAAGGGGGAAAATCGCATTTCTGTGCCGCTCCTGCGAATTTACATTCATTCGTGCAAGTTCATTGCTGCAAATATCCTGTGAATTTGCATGATCTTTATATCCATTTGGTTTACTTTAACCTGGAAAGTACTTGTAGAAAGAAAATCCCAACATGTAGGCTGTTGTCCAGTGAATGATGAGTGTGCTCTGGAACTAAGGCGGCGTCGTTTGTTTAATTTTACTTACCATTACCCATCTGCAAACCTTTTTGAAGCATTTGGGTACCTTGGATAACATAAAATTCCTAAATGTGATTACTGGAATCTGATGTTTAGACTTTAGACATGTATACATGCACTGATTCTTTGATAACCAGTCATCTACCCAGTTACTATTGATTTTGCAACCAGTAACACTGTATGCCACATTTTTCGCTTCAGGTTTTTGAGAAGAGGAATATAATCATGGATGTCATGCAGACTAGTGACTCTTCACATCATGGAATTGTAGAAAATAGCCCGTACAGACTTCCATATGATAGACTTGCAGAAGGTGATCAACTTGGTGCTTCATGGTATTTTAGCAGAAAAGAAATAGAGGAGAATTCCCTATCAAGGAGAGATGGCATTGATCTGAAGAAAGAGAATTATCTTCGCAAGTCATATTGCACATTTCTGCAGGATTTGGGGATGAGACTTAAAGTGTAAGTATATATCAGACCAAAAATTCTATGTCAATTATTATTGTTTGTATTTCCTGAAAATACAATAGCCATTCGCCTGTAACACCTTTAGTTATTATTTTCAAATTTATTTAGATGACCTGCTATTTTTCTGGAGCGTAGTTTTCCTAGGGTGAACCCCATTTATCCCCTAAACTTTGGGGGTGGAAGTTCAGATTTCACCCTAACATAAGACCAGATATCTTTCTTACCTTAGACTTTACACCATACAAACAACACCCTAACTTTGAAAAGTGTTTCTTGCCTATGCGAAAGGAATGCATGGGTTGTTTACCATGTAAGAGTGGATGCCACTTCATCTTGTTTTAATGTTTCATTGATAAGGAAAAAAGGTATTAGGTCCCATGCTTTTTATGAAGTCTTTATCTCTATGCATCCACAGATTGGTGGTATCGCTTGTGGAATCATGCTCCAGAAACAATTCACTATGTCATATCATGTGTCAAAAACGCTAACTCGAGCTTGCCAGATAGCTAAAAGCACCCCCAATACCTGCTAGCTGTTATTTGAACGTTATAATTTAGGGTGCGATGTCTTCCAAGGTCCAACTGTTTTTCCCCTGTTAACTATATATAAAGGATTATGACTGATACCATATTCACATCTGTTAACCTGTAACATCTAAATTATAAATGGCAGCATCTTCTTATGGTCAACAGCATCTGAATTATAGATGTGAGTGTTGGTAGATAACAGCTTTTTGTATTCTAGAATAGCCTGAGTGGTAAGAGTTTATGTGTTGATAAAATGTTTGATGGATGGTGGTAAGGCTTGTGCCAAGGGCACACAGAATACAAAGAGTTCAGTATACATAAAATGGATTTATTGAGAGAAATGGCCAAACATACTAGTAGAACTATTTGGAGTCGGTTGCCTAGCGCAACTTGGCACTAGGGACCACCCTCAATGGATCTTTTATTATGGCACTATGTCTATTTAATACTTTGTCCTTCTGTATATTGAATGGACTCTCCAGTTTCTCCTGGTATTTTAGTAGAACTATTGAATACTATCTTTGATTCCTTATAGTCGACTAGGTAAATGCCCGTGCGTTGCAACGGAAAAAAAAATCACCAGATAACATGAGTTGTAAAACACAAACTTGTTGTGGTCAAGGCTAATTAAGACTATGTCACGTCGTTTGGGCACACGGCAGCTAATTGACTTTTGGAACTAAATGGATCAATAACCATTATGAGCCAATCGAGGTGACCACAAGCAATTAACAAGATATGCATATCTCAAGCCAACTGTATCTGATCATAAAGCGAAGGGAATTGAGTTACTACACCTAACTGGATTTTTTTAGTTGGTTGACATAGAACTTGATAGTCTGTGTGAGAAAAAAATGGAGACCTCAACAAAAATAATAATAAAAAAGCCAGAAAAGCAACCTGAATACTATAGGGAACGTCCGAACAGGAATTGCACTTGAAAGCAAGAGCGTTGGTACAAAAGCTTGTTGGATGATTTGCAATGTCTCAGAAAGCTATGAATTTATTGCAAATGTTATGATGAATAAGTAATTATGATTTTTTTTGATAAAGTGTACCTGTATTAAGAAAGGGAAACAGAAACGTACAAATACAAGTACACCGTATGATATTTTGGCACACATAAAATGAACCGAACAAAAAGAGAGAGCGAGAGGTATATTATAACTCTCAAAGATGAACCATTATACACCTAAAATATAATTTTATGCAGTACTTGACCCAATCCTAGACCAATATAGGTGTGCCATATCATTAACAGCAGGTCATTGCTGGATCATGAACAGTGGAGAGAGGCAAAACCTAGATTGCCCCTAGGGCCGTCTCCAGCATTGTGGCAGATCGTTGAAACCAGCAAACTGTTAAAGTCATCTGAAACAAAAGGCTGAAGCAAGGAAGAAGAGTCATTTCTAGATTATTGGCATTCAGATAGTAGTTCGGAGAGCACTGCCAATGTCAATTTTAGACTATGAAAGGCACGGCTAAAACAGAATGATGATTAATTCAATCACAAACTCCTTATTGTAGAAACTATTGTATTCTGCTTATTCTATAGATAGCAGTTCAGGGCAACAATCCCATGCTTGGCACATGGCCATGTTCTGTTCTTAAGATGCAAGCAGCTGACATTAAAACCACACCATGCTAACTGTACATGTATATGTTCTGATCCAAAAATCATAATATTTTTATAAAACCTTGGATGCGAGAGCACGATGGTGATTGTGGCAGTATAAATCTCATCCCCTCTTTATTCCATGACGCTGACAGTCGCTGGCCGCCGGGTGATTGCCGCTTTGTGCTCTGGCCGTACTTAGATATTGTGGAAAGAAAAGGAACTAAAATAGAAAAGAGCACACCTTGGATGGCAACGTCGATGATCCACGATCTTGATTAGCCAAGGCAGCTGCTGCTATGGCTTGCCGTTCACGGGCAACAGTGGCAAAGAGTGAAGGCGTCGGCGCGGTAGGCATGACCGTGTACGTGCCTGATTGTGGACGTCCTCGCTCGATGCACTACTGCAGCTTTGGCAAGGCCGCCATGTGCTGCAGCTGCGGCTTGCCGTTGAAGGGCGATGGCGGCGACAAGGGAAGGCATCGGCGGGGTATAGGCAGGCGATGTGGGTGCTTGATCGTGATGAACGTCCTCGCTCGATGCACGACAGCAGCAATGGCAAGGCCGCCGTGTGACAGAGGAGTGATGGCGAGGATGGGCGGAGGGAGCGCTATGGGCGAGCGAGAGGGAGCGTGAGCGTGATGGGCTTCGAGCATGCGATGGGATCAGTTCCTTTCCTTTCCGGTGCTGGTAAAGATCGGGACCAGGGGAGGCGCGCGCGACCGGGGAGGAAGGAGATCGCCTGGAGTTTCTTATTTGCCGGATGCCTTCCTACGGGGGAGTTTCCTTTCTTTTCTTTTCTTTTTTGTTCGCAGGCGAGGGTAGGAAGGAGCCGGGCACACAATTTCGTGGGGAGGGTTTTGTGTCGCCTGTGGACGGAATCATTTGAAGTGTTTTAGTTGTAGACATACAAACATGTGTTATCTGCCTGTTTTAGACAGTTTATTAAGGTCTTATTATTTAGCTGTTCAAGTTGATTTCTATGTATGCATTGAATTTTCGTTAGTTCTCTATATGAATGGTTAGTTTTCTGTGCTTGCAATTTAGATCATCTGGTACCAAATAGATCTAATTTGTTGATTTTTATTGCACACACTTGTTAATTCAATTCTATATCTGATAGTTGACATATAATTGTCCACAACTGTGCTCCGTTTGTTATAAAAAAAATAAACTAAGACCTGATGGTTTCATGAATCATGAGCACAAGTGTCAAATGGGTAAACAGCTTCATTGGTAATCAATGAAATAGAAATTGAGGGATGGTGACTTTTCTACTTTAATACTGGTTTATATTGTGGTTGCTAGTTCTTGCTTAGCATGTCATGAGCAGTTGGTCACATCCTTGTTTGTAGTTTGGTGGAACAGATGATGCACAACATTGTTTAGCACTGTATTTCAGTTGCCTGACTGCCTGAACATAACTGTATTTTGATTTTTTTGATTGTCTACTAGCTGGTAAACATGCCTGCATGTTACTGCACAGGTTATGATATCTTGTTTGAGTTTAAAATATATGTAATTTTTTATTCTAATGCCGACTAACTCTGTAATGTAGGCCTCAAGTGACAATTGCTACTGCTATAGTGTTCTGTCATCGGTTTTTTCTTCGTCAATCTCATGCGAAAAATGACAGACGGGTAAGTTTGCTAGATGCTTTTTTAACCTGTAGACCTCTGTTTTTTTATAAAAACGATTGTAAAGAGTAATTTTCTTTACACATCACTTGGACATTGTAGTCAGCAAAATCTCAGTATGTTGTAACTGGTAAATCTCCGGCGCTTACAGTGTGGTACCACCTACATGTGGAAGACAAAAATATGTTTTCACATATAAAATACATGTTTTATTAGATGTATGAAAAAAAGAAAATCCTCATTATTAAAAATTTAAGTTTGTTGTCAATTTAGCATTCTGGTGCAGCTTGCTTATTTCTCCTTGATAGTTATTCATCATCTGCTAATGAAAGTTTTAATATATAATAAGTTCATTATAACATGCAGACAATTGCAACAGTATGTATGTTCTTGGCGGGAAAAGTTGAAGAAACACCCAGACCTCTGAAGGATGTCATACTTCTTTCATATGAGATCATCAACAAAAAAGATCCTGCTGCAGTTCAACGAATAAAGCAGAAGGTGATTTGATTTAGAGCATTTAATATCTTGATATTCCTGTTCTAGGTAATCCAAACTTTGTAATCTATGATGTTATTATCCTTTTCTCCTATTATTATTATTCTGTTGATTGATAACGCTTCCTTTTCATTTCTCCTATGATAGAATTTTTTTTCTTTTTTAAAGGCATGGCTAGAACTGCTCTTTTTTTATGCAATTTTACGTCGTGATTGCTTTGTCACACACAACAATAATTGAGGCTGTCTGTTTTGTTTCTTCAGGAAGTATATGAACAACAGAAGGAACTTATTTTACTTGGGGAACGTGTTGTGCTTGTAACACTTGGTTTTGATTTGAATGTGAACCATCCTTACAAGCCCTTGGTTGAAGCAATAAAAAAATTCAAGGTTGCTCAAAATGCACTTGCTCAAGTTGCCTGGAATTTTGTCAATGATGGGTATGCTAAAATTATTCTTCCTCATTACAAATAGTAATACACAAACATGCCTATTTACTACGCCTTAAAAGGGGTGTACAGGCTCCGCACTTCACTTTGCCTGCAATTTAAACCGCACCATATTGCGGCTGGCGCAATCTTCCTGGCTGCGAAGTTTCTTAAAGTCAAGCTTCCATCAGAGGGCGAGAAGGTCTGGTGGCAAGAGTTTGATGTAACTCCGCGGCAGTTGGAAGGTTGATCTCTAGATGCAAAGTCACTAGTGTGCACCTTAACTGCACTACTGTAAAATTTCATTTTCGTGAGTGCTAGTTTCCTAATAATTAGCTATCTAGTAATCCCATGGAAATTGGACTGCCAAGGATAATTGGCGTGTCCAAAAATGATTGTGGAACTAAGATAGGTTGAAGGCACACACAATTCCATGATCAATGGCTCTATGCTAAAGGCAATCCCATTTGACTTTAGATGCATTCTGGGGACATGCCAAGTACAGGTATAATTGGTTGGTGATGTCATTTTAGTTTATTTGTTTAGTTAGATCTTGCCAATCTTGCAATTTTGATATACATCTTTTTGCCACCATGATGCTTCTTTTGGTCCTTTTCTTCACTTTTGATGCTATATTTTTGTTTTGAAAAAATCATTTTTATGAATTATAGTTATACCATCTAAGATACATGCTGATGCTTTGTGTTTTTGTTTACTCCTTTCAGTGGTTAGCAACCAGATGTTGGAACTCTATGAGCAAAACCGTGTTCAACCACCACCATCACAGGGTAATGATACTGAAGGCAGTTCTGCAAGTGTTGTGAATCAACGTGCTCCTGGTAAAGTTCCAGGAGTAGCTGATGAACCTCCTGCCCATGAACATAATCAAGCACCTAGACAATCGAGCCAGCAGAACATGGCAGGCCACAATGGCTATGACCACCCTCATCCGGAGAAGCAAAACTATAGAATACCTCCAAATGAAGCAAGAGATGGCACTGCTAATAGCAACGAAGGTCCCAATGTGTCATCCTCGATGATGGATGCAATGAAGATGATAAACAAGGATAAGGTGAAAGCGGCCCTGGAGAAGCGGAGGAAATCGAAAGGTGACCTTTCAAGAAAGGTTGATGTGATGGATGATGATGACCTCATTGAGAGGGAGCTGGAACATGGCGTGGAGTTGGCTATCGATGAGAAGATCAAGCAGGAGAGAAGGCAGAGCTGGCCTCATCCTGCGCACCGTGCAGACCACCAGAGCACCAACCGTGAGAATACTGAAGAGGGTGAACTGTCCTTGGACAGTCGAGAATACCATTCTTCGGAGCATGACAATAGGAAGAGAAAGGATGTGCATGAGCACTGGAACTATGATCGCGACGAAAGGGACCTTAAAAGGCTAAGGTCTTGAGAGTTACACCATTGTGGGAGTCAAATGTCGTTTGGACTATAACATGATGTGGAACCTGTCTTTCTGTCACAGGTGTACTTGTGCTGGGGGGATTTGAACTCTACATATATAAGTTAAGATGGTTTCCCCACGGATCATGTATGTGTTAAGCCATGTTGGCAATTGAAATGACGCTGTGAGCCTGTGACTTTAAGTATTCCACAGGTTTATGCTGGAAACAATATTAAGGAAGCTGCATCCTAATGGTAGCTTGTGATTTTATTATTCGTCTATCTTGGACTTGGAACACTCATACTGGGGATGAGATCGATCTGCATAGATTATTGTTGATTTTGATACGATGTGATGTGCATGTTCTCCTTCGTATACATATGTATAGAAACACATACCAGCATGTGTAGGCGCTGTTCGTTTGCTCGTTCTATGGGCATACATACAGGAGTACCACCTATTTATCGCTGCTTGGAACAATGATAACTTTTACACTGTTCGGCTGCCACTCATTCACAGCTAAGCCAGAGAGCAAAACTCTGTAGAAAAGCAAACGAAGCAGCTGCACACATGGGGTCGAAAGTTTGAGATTTAGGTGACACAAGGCAAAGTCTTAACATTATCTATTCCTGACCAATACTCCTGCCCAAAACAGGCATCGTTTTAGCCTGAGCACCAAAATCCTCCGCTGTTCTTAATGTTGAGGATGCTAAGCCCTCGCATGGTCGCACTCTACTGCAATGAATTCGATGAGAATTATGATATGATGAGGAATTGAGCAGCGGCGTAGATAAAAGGACCGCAGCACTTCCTGACACTAGGGAAATCGGAAAAATCGATGTGTCATAATAAACTTCTCGACTTCCCTCTGTGGCTATGCTCTGCAGCCCTGGCTTGTCGCCAAAAAAAAAAAAAAAGTACAGCAGCATGACCATCTCAAGTTCTCAACGCGAGGTCTCTTGGGCTTGGGCCAGTTGGGCGCTCGGTCATTCGTGGTCGCCGCCGACTCGCCGTTGTCTTTGTTGCGGATCGGGGCTCCTCTCTCCATCACGCCGCTACATCTCGCCGGCCGCTCTCCTCCCCGCCACCGACGCCCTCCGCTTGATCTTCCCTTCCTTCCATGCGAAGCCGTACGAGCAAATTTTAACGCAGTTCGTGAGTACTCCCTCCGCTTGATCTTCCCTTCCCTAGTGTGCGAAACCGTGCCTCCAAACCCTAATATACTATCCGTATTCGGGTCTGAATCTAAGTACAAGTGTATATGCATGTATTATGCCTGCTAACTTCGATTGCTTTGCAAAAATTATCAGGTGTACATTTACTGGGCCTGCCCCTGCTTGACTGAGCAAACAGAGCAAGGACCAAGGAGATAGATTAAGAATGGCTGCGCGGGGCAGTTCTATGGCCGCCGAGGATGACTACGAGGTACGTTCCAGTTCTTTGCTCTTGTCGGCGTTCGGAACCCGGGGGCGTCCTAAGCCAACGAGTAATCGTGTGTGTGTAACCCGTCTGGATGGGTGATGCAAGAAGAATACAGCGATTTATCCTGGTTCGGGCAAAGAAGGGCCCTACGTCCAGCG